>KV751333.1:1866964-1899721 GCA_001698575.1 Mola mola | reverse complement strand
TTCCCTTTGGTTCTTTTTTGTTATTTTATGTTTTCTGTATATTAATTTTTTTCAGTCTGAAGGATGCAAAATACACCACTTAAGTTAATTATATTTATTTATTTGATTTTACCTTTTAACTTTTGGGGATCTTTTCTTTATTTGCATCCATACATTTCTTACATTTACATTTCTTTAAATACAAAGTACAAATGTGTAAACACTTTAAACTATCGACTCCAGAGGGCCAGCCCTGCTTATCTGAGAAACTAGTATTGACGTAAGGGAAAACTAGAAAGCACTCTGACAGCACAGATCTTTGATAACTAAAAATCTTCCCCACATCAATACCCAGTGCATTTCATTTATTATTTGTAATTACAACCAAAAATGTTGAATTTGATCTTATCCAGATCACCACTAAAATGAAATCACCTCTTTCTTATGTTACTATCCATCAGTACACCATTTCATTTCATAAATATGTGTGTATGTTTCATAAGAATGTATTCATAACTATTTGATATATTCTTCTAACAGCACACACACACACACACTCCGACACCAGAAAAATTATACACTCCCTAGTGGAGTAATAATTACCCATAAACACTTAAGACAGTTGCCAGAACACAGTTAATCAAGGTGTAAAGCTATTATTCCACATCAAGGGTCTGTATAAATGGTACAAATGATTAAAAAAAAAAAATCAGAACACATAATGTGTTGTAAGAAAAATAATTATTTTATCAAAGTTAAAGTTCTGTTACCATAATGTGCATGCTTAACACAGTGCTCATAAAGCTGATCATTACCTAATAAATCTTTTTGTATTTCAGAGTAAATATGGAGCTTTGAAAACTGTTTTTTTGGCAACCGGTGGCATTGCATTTTAGCAAAGAGCACAGTGCTCATACAGCAGAAGTAAGAAGCAACCGTACAGATAGTAAGCTTCAGTGGGTGGTACACAGTAGACAGAAATACAGTATGTCAGGGACTTTGAAATATCAGCTGTAGTTTTGTAATTTCTTTCAATAGCAAACAAGAACAAATTACATATTCAATGCTTAATGCACACTGATTTCCCTTACATTTCATTTACATTGTTGTAATGATTTTGTCAATGAGTCTATAATTTTCCTAATGGTGTTTAAAGCAAGTTCATTCAAAAGGAATATATACTTGTATTGTATGTAGTTATGTTGTAGTAACTTTAAATTTGATTTTCTTCCAGTGCCTCAAGTTAAATTACAGCTGTCTGCCCTATAATGAGTACTGCATTGCACAGCATGAAACTTGTTGGACTGCATGTAGAGTCAGAGAGTCACCTCAAATTTTTTGAGATGTAGTGTGAAAAAGAGATGCTCTGTGCGTCTATCCGTAAAATGCTTGCAGATCAGACAGTGTCTGGGTCTGGCTCATATTTAGCATTTTTTTTACTTTATTGGTTAATTTGACATTCCCAGTGGAAAGTTTCCTACACTGAAGCTTTTATTTGAGAAAACTCAACGTGGATGTAAAACATTTTTCGGCCTCGTGGTTAATGGTTGCTGAACTAAACTGAACAGAGTTTCACCTACACTCAGAAGTGGTTATGGATTTATATCTCATCATCATCAAGTGACATCATTACATCTCTGTAAACTTCTTCATGTTAGTTGGAATCCATTTCCTGCTTGTGTGTGTCTGAAGACTCCAAAAATCAGTGAGAAGTAGGCAAAACATCCATAGCCAGTTGACAGAATTCAGATATGCACTTGTTTTTATATTGCATGTGTCTGCACCCTGCACAGGTGGATGGTGGTATTATTTCTGATGGAGAAAATGAAAGCTCCATATTTTATTAAGACTGTGATCAGCTGGCAGCTCTTTCCACCCAGCAGCACTTATATATGTCGACATTTCCACAAGCAAAAAGATCATATCTACCAGTTTCAACAACACCAGTATTGTTGCTGCATTATGGAGGGATGTACTGTTTAAGGAGTCTTTCAATGACATGCATGGGAAAGACAAATGGCAGCAATACAGTTCCCATTCAGCCACAAGAAAAAAAGGGAAATATGCATCTGGCTATTGGTTATGGGGCTCGAAGCAGCACATTTGGATTTAAGGGGAAACAAAAGGTTTGGATGAGATTAGTCTGTTGGCTCTTACTGGCTACTCCGTAAGCATTTATTATTCTTCTGCAGAGACACAAGACTTACTGAGTCCAGCTGACCCCCTGCACCTACCCTCAAAAATCTGAAAGGTAAGTGCTCTGCTGCTGTTTGTGTGTTGTGTGTATCTTTTGTTTATTTCCAGGATAATAACATAGTAATAACATAGAGACAGTGTTGATGCGATTAAAGATAGAGCACAGTCTAAAGTAAATTTTACTTTTAACACCACAACATTCATTTTTTGTCAGTTTGTGCACAATCCTTCACCAAGATCATCTAGTATGTCCTGTGTCCATATTGCACGTGGTTACAAAAACATATGTCTGAAGTAACATGGGCAAATTTCACAATGGACATCCAAAAAAAAAACCAAGTGCTATGGTTGTTACCTTTCATGACTAATATTTTATCGATTTTGTTTTGCACGCTTGTAATTTTTACAAGCAACGTAACAAATGCTGATGATACAACCAGCTATATTGATTTTAAAGCTTGTAAAGAAAACATACAATTAAAACAAAAGGTCAACAGCAAAAACATACAAAAATCCCCAAATAAAAACTATTGCCCCCATGACAGATGGAAACGTTCCACTTCATACATGAGCCTATATGATAGGTCTTCCAGTGTGGCTAGATTACCTCAGTGATTATCTCAAAGGTTTTTAGAGTTTCAGATGGGTTATCCATTCTGAAACAATAAGCTTTACCACAGCTTCAGCACAGTTTGTACCTATCCTGCATAATGGATAAAAGTATTGAGGAGTGACAGAGAATATACAGCCTCTTGGAGAAAGGTACATCACTCCCTTTAATTTGTGTAACATTTCTGTAAATCTCAGACCTGATATCATAGTTGTGTTTAGGGGCAGTCCTATAACATATCAAAAAATAACTATGTTTACATGGACACAAATATTCGGAATAAAGGACGGATCAGAATAAAAATGCGTCATGTAAACACGTCAATTGGAAGATTCTGATCCGATTTGGCTCATTCTGAAATAAATTATATTCCGATCGAGAGGGGTGGTTTATGCTGATCCTTATTCTGAGCTGCATCCATGTACACACTTATTCCGATCGCAACTTCCTGTTTGGGGTAAAATTATTCTCACTGCGCATGAGTGTCCTATGCCAATGTGACGTGAAAGCAGCATGAAACCTGGAGGGATGCTCATGTCCTCCCGCTCTCTCTTCCTGTAATGCAGGAGCATTTAGCATTGCTGAGCCCGTAGCTTGATCATGGAAAACAGTAGCAACAAAAGTAGGGCTTTCAGAACCTGTCATAGGTCCATTCTTTAAGAGTGCGGAGTGCAGAGTTTAAATTAAAGGGAAAAGCGTGAAAGTGCAAATTGTAGCCACATCGGCGTTTGTTTACAGCACAGGGGGAAGTACAACTTTTTCTTTTGCGGTTATTTTAGGGAAATTAAACTAATCTGCGCATGTCAAAATGCTGCTATTCTGGTTAAAGCTCGGTGCATGTATATGCATGTCATGATCAGATTATTTGATTAAGCATCCATATAAACAGTGGATTCGGAATTTCCAATCCTTCAAATTTTTAATCTGATTAATTAAATTTTGCGCATGTAAATGTAACCCATGTGGGATGGCAGTTGAAGAAGGAGGAGGAGTTGGTAGCGTTCTCACAAATATTTATTTTGACTCAAACCTGCGGGCGACAATTTACACATATCAATTGTGTCATCCGTCCTCTTATTTCAAATAACCCTCAGCCACTGTGAACATCACTGTCAGGGAACTTATTCATTCACTCTGTATCTTAAAATACAGGAAACAGGTAGCAAACTTCACAATTGTAAGAAACACTTTCTTCTCTATAATATTAAAAAAACCTGACAAAAATCAAACCTATTGGTCCTGAACAAATGTAAAACTTTGGAAGACAGTATGTTAAATACACAGAGAGAGCCACCTTGTGGTCAAAAAAATAAAAACACGCAGCATTTGCTACGGCTAAAACTTGAAAAATAAAAACACATAACTGCGGGCGACAATTTACACATATCAATTGTCGTCATCCGTCTCTTATTTCAAATAACCTAAACACACAGAACGACACTCAGTACACAAAGAAAATAAAACCACAGTCTCTGCATGTAGTTCTGAAACAGGGCAGCCGAGTGGCGCCAAATTCGTAACGTAAAATAGTTTATAAAACTATGTTTCAAACGTGAGAAACTACCGGAAACAACTGGTAAGCATATTAGCATTCTCTGCAAACAATTTACATCACACATTCCAATGGATAAAACTCACATTTACAATGAAAACAACAAAAATACATGGCGGGATTTCCCGGCAGAACTTACCCTCAGCCACTGTGAACATCACTGTGAGGGGAAGAAGGGAGGGGCTACAGAAGCCTGGAAAACTACGGGGCCTCAGGAGCAACAAAAACAAAGCGGAGTGCAACAACATGCCCTCCCATTGGTAAAAGGAAAATAAACCTATTTGGCTAAGATAAAATTCACAAAACAAATACAACATAAATATAATAAATAATAAGGGTGCATTTTTAACTCCGTTACACCAACATAGCTAATGTGATGGCATGGTGCCATTTTCATTATGCTGGAGTTAGTATTAGTTGATATTGTATTAGCCTCACTTATAATTTGGATGGGGTCCAGTACTATCTATTTAGAATCTTAAATTTGATAAATCTGGTTTCAGTTCCCTGGACATCTTTTTAAGAGCTTTTAGAATCCTGCCCCATACCCTATTTAAAGTGTCTCAATGACAAATTAAGATCTGCCTCCAACATTATGTTAGATGATGTTTATCTAGAGTTTTATAAAAACATTCAATAAAAGAAGGATGCCTTGTTTTCTTTGCCATCTAAAGGTATCAGGTAGTAGATGTCTGAGTTGCAAATACTTTCATAATTGATCCTAGGGCAGGTGGAATAGAGCCTTCAGATAATAAAGGGCTTCAGTGTCCCTCCACTTAAGGTCCAAGAGTCCCCTGTCAACCCATGACCTCCAAAGGCATGGAAACTTTACCATGCAAAGTTTTGGGTACTATAGTTAAAGTTGAAACATAGGTAAATAATATAGGTAAAAGACTGGCTTCCCATATGTGAGCAACATGGATTGTCCATTCTACAAAGAGAACTGTCATGTTTGATTACGATGTATTCCTTCACCAGGATTCCACTTCAAATACTATCTATGGTTTCCCCTCTCTTTCTGTCCTGCATTCTGATTGGCTGTAGTTATTGTTGATAAATCATACAAGATATTTTGCCCAACAGAAATCTAACATGTCATGTCATTGAAGAGTTCCCACATTGTAACTGGTTAACGTTGATCCAACACCAACCTGACTATGATTTTGGATTTTGGTAGTGAGCTCTCAAAAATGCTAAAAGAAGTGAGCTAATACATCACTTAAATTTCTTTTAATAATATTGATTACTGTTTACTATGCTGTAGAATCGGTATACGCAAGTCAGAAATGTGCTACGGAAGTGTGGGTAGTGCTGGCGTTGTGCTGCCAGCCATCCCTTCTATGCCTCAGTCTTTTCATCCAGGACCTCCACAGGTCCCCCTATCCTTCCCAGCCAGCTTAGTGCTGAATGAAAGAGAATCTAAATGTCAGTGGGGAGTTGAGTGCATTCCTCTCGCTGTGTCCCAAGACCAGTCACCCAGAGCTACTTGTGATCCTGGGACAAAGCTGATGACAGCAGGTGGCTATATAAAGAAATTTTCCTCCAAGAATTAGATTTTATCCTGGGGAAGTGCCATCGAGACATAGATAATACCCCTACCCTACCTACCGGTCCTGCTGGTTCCAGAAGGATTTTCATTTCAATTACTTTACACAACGATGCTTTTCATCTAAAGCAGGATGAGATGACAGTGATGTAGCAATGAAATAAATGGGAAACAGTTGAAAGGAAGAATTATCCTCTCAACCTGCAGCATTGCTTGGAGTGCCCCACTGTTTCCATTCAAGCACATTTGTGGCGTTCTCAGATGCCACAGAAAATTTTCACACACACATGTAGTCACGCACAGATAGTGACATATAAAATCAGACAGGAGTCCTACCTATCCACACATGAACACACACACACATGCATTCACACTAATACACACACAAGCTTTAATCCAGACAGGGCTTGTATTATAAAATGTCATTTCTTCTGTCTCCTTTTTCCCATGCCAGTTTTCAAGGGGGCATATAAATGATGACTGATGACAAAAATGTCATCCCAAAAAAAATGAGAAAGCATTTGTCACATAAAATAATGTTATTTTCTACTTTTTCTTCAACGTTTGCAGCTTAACTATAGTGACATGCCAGCTGTAACAAAGAGCTAAATGCGTCAAAGGTGACATATAGTTCACACAGATGCTGCATGGGAATCGAAGGACATGCTGTGGATGACAGCTGACTTACCACTGTAACTCACTTGGCATGTTCATATGCAACAGGTATTACAAGCAATACAGTGGAAGTCATTAATCAATTTCAACTTCACCTTTGCCTCAATATAATCACTTTTACAAGGTTTATTAAAAACGTACACCTTTATTACTTAGGAACGAAGAATTGGACAATGACAATACAGAGCTAAAAATAAAGTAATTGGGTTTCCAGACAGGTTGAACAAGCCAACAGCTGATCCAAATTATGCAAACATCATAATGAATCCATTCATCATGATGAATCTCAGGTGATTTTATGTATGCACCACCCATCATCTATCTATTGACGTTAACATACTGTACATACTCACAAAGAGGACAAATAATTCATAACATTCTGAAATATGTATCTTTGTTTATGAATTATACATAGAGGTTCCATGTTCCGATAGCCAGCTTCAGCAACTGGGGATCAGACCGCTAAGGCCCCTGCCTTTGTCTGCATGAGCTCTGGGTAGTGACCGAAAGAATGAGATCGTGAACACAAGCGGCCGAAATGAGCTTCCTTCTCAGGGTGGCTGGGCTCTGTCTTAGAGATAGGGTGAGGAGCTTGGACATCCGGGAGAGGCTCAGAGTAGAGCCGCTGCTCCTCCACATTGAGAGGAGTCAGTTGAGGTGGTTCGGGCATCTGGTCAGGATGCCTCCTGGACGTCTCCCTGGGGAGGTGTTTCAGGCATGCCCATCTGGGAGGAGACCCCGGGGCAGACCAAGGACACGCTGGAGAGACTTTATATCTCGGCTGGCTTGGGAACGTCTTGGTGTCCCCCCGGAGGAGTTGGTGGAAGTGGTTGGGGAGAGGACTGTCTGGATCTCCCTGCTCAGGCTGTTGCCCCCGTGACCCGGACCCAGATAAGCGGAAGAAAACGAAACGAAACGAAACGAAACGAAACATAAAAGTTACCAACACCAAGGTGGCCTTATTTTATGGCTTAGTGGCCTTTTGTTGGAATCATTATTTTTTACTGCCTCTGGGTGTTTTTCGCCCCCATCAGACCTCTTTTTAGTGATGTGGCTATGTTCCCAGATTATTATTAGACCAGATTTATTATTATTATTATGGTCAAACTAAATAATAATAAAGCTGACTTTCCCTTTAAAACCAGTTTGTGTATATAATTAAGTATATGACATAAACAACAACTTCTGGGTCTTATATTGTACCTATTGATTATCTTCTGCTGAGAAAATTATGAGGATACACTGTGAAAAAGATAAATCAAAATTGCTTCATTGACTCATCGGTAAAATTTTCCATCATAATCAGGGCCTTTTCTGTTTTATCCTGTCTGTTATGATATCCCTTGATTTTACTGAGTGGCCGCTCTATTTTATTTTTTTGATTTTTCACTGTAAGTCCCCAATTCACACAAAATATATAAAACCTGTTTATAAGGCATGTTTTGCAGAGACAGAGAGAGCTGCAGCCGTGTTCCTTCTGGGGACATTATTTCTGATTCTAACCATCCACTCTTGCTCAGACTTAACAAAAGAGCTAATCAATGTGCTCCTTACCTTTAGAGTTCTCATGTATATTTTTTGTGAAACAATATAGATAATATAGATGGTATTACAGTATGTGGGTCATTGTGGGTATTATGTGGAATTCATCTTCATCTCAACGCAACATGAATTTTTATTAATATACTGTATGGTATCCCCAGAATCCGATCTTGGGACCATTGAAACTTCCACTCCCACTGAGTGAGCAGTTGACCAGTAACACATCGCTTATTATCTGGTTACAGTAGTGTGATTACTTTTGTCAGTACTAAGCAACAAAAGTCAAATTTGAATAACATTATAGTTATTAATCCTGCATTTTGGGTGTTCGGCTTATTTAATATCAACTTGGACAAATTGTTCATGTGTAGTTTAATACTTTAAAGGACTAATCTATGTGGATTTGGGTCTTCTTTTTACACCTAAAAGTCTTGAGGAGTTGGTTTGAATGACATGTAAAATTGCAACATTGTTGCATTTTCATTTGGTTTGTTACTCTTTCACAATGCACTCTGTCAAACAGACCGAAACCTTTTCAATAATGTCATGTGGTTTAAAAGACCACTCTTCTATTGAACAGAATAGGAGGTGGAAATATGTCCCTTCTGCCAGCGTATCCACCTGAACATGTGAAGATAGACACGTAAACAATGTAACAATACTATATTTATGCAGTCTTGGTGTTTCTGTTTTTGCTTTGGTGTTTATATGAAATAAATGTTTTACAAAACGGTGCCCAGTATCAGCAGTAGGCAAGGCAGCGAGCGGTTGTGCGTTTCATATTTTACTTGATGCAAATGAGATGATACTAGAGAAGAAAATGAGCCCTGACAATAGCAAGAGTCTGTGAAGTGTTGTCCTGGTTAAACAGATGAGGAGCTGACTTAATGTTATTTTCAAATGCATGCTGTTTGTTTTTCCTCCTTTGACTCACGATGTACTGATTTTTTACCACTTCCTATCTTTGGTCTACAAATTGGTCCACTTTCCCGCCACAATCGAAGTGGACTTTCAGAGAAAATGCACCAGGGTTCATTTAAAGTGGACCAAACAGCTCTGGTGTGAGTAATGCACCCTTAGTAGCATCTAATGGTGTGGTCACAGCAACCAATTGAACAACCATCACCTCAATCTCTCATGGATCTTTAGTGGTGGCCACTAAATTTTTCTTATTTTACATACTATGGTACATACAGGTACCAATAAGTTAATAGTTTCATTTGATATAATACATGTACTCTAATTGCAAAATTAAAGAACATAGTGTATCGTATTAAGTTGATACTGCCAGATCTGTCCACTCACAGCCCGTTGCAAAACATTAAAAAACAGTACTGTTTAAAACTTTGGCTTGCCCTAACATTCATGACTGGAGAACAATAACAATGAATGACAAAGAGAATAGACCTTATCCCTGTACTGAAGGTTCACTTATTCTCCTCCATTGTTAGTTTACACAGAACCATCAGTGCGGTGATACTTCAGCGGTCGGTGGTTATTTACATAGTGAACTGGCGCTGCAGAGTAAAAAGAGGCATGACCGGCAAGACATTGTAAGACAACAGGGTCAGCCTTTAGTGTGACATGTCAGTCATGCATCAGCAATGGCAAGATGGGCCAGAGCACCCATGTAGACAACTAAGCAGTTGCCTGAGCGGCAATGTTGCAAAGGGCCCTGAGATGCAAGTCAAATGAGAAAAATGTTGGCGAGGCAGGCTCACTTATGTTGTAAACACAATAAGAGGTTGTGGAATATGTTAATCAAAGACACTGCACCTGCATTCTCCTCCTTCTCCCAGCTCTCAGCAGTCAACTGTAACCTGGCCTACTGCCATAAGTTTTGATTGTCAACACCCCCAAAAATGCAAAGGTTATGGAGACACATTCGTGGAAGGACTTTGGGGGAAAATGGCTATTTTTTTTTTTTTAAAGACTCTGAAAACTTAATTAAACTATGCCTTGTTTAATTAAACATTTTCCACCCTGCACGGTTTAAAGACACAATTATGTACAATTCAAACTAGGCTGACAAATGTCGCTCACAAGTTCATGGAGATATTAGGGACAGTTTGGACATTAATGGCAGGATGGGCCCTTCATCAGCACCGAGACAGAAGAAAAGGCTCCAAAGTTTGGAGTGCTGTGATGCAGACAGATGGGAAGACATGTAGTAAGTGCTGCTGTCACGGCACAGTGTAAATGTTGTGTCTGAACGGGTCAGTTTAATTTCTGGATATTAGCTTTTCACATTTGGAATGGCAATAAGTAGTTGCCAACCAGTTACCAACCTGGAGTGTTGCACGTTTTATTCTTTTTGTATCGCTATGAATATGTTGTTTCTTGGACTCTGTGTTGTAAAACAACAATATGCATGCATGTAAGGTAATTGATTTAGAAAAAGGTTATCAGAGTTGTTATAATAACTCTCAGTTATTTGAAATTAGTTATTTTTAATCAGTTATTTTATTTGTCTTATTTGTGTAAGGATCTGTAAAATGTCTGCATATTGCACTTTAATATTGATGACACATTGAACCTACAAGTGTTGCGACGACTTTGCGTTATATGTGTGGCATATTAGTGTTTATATGTTGTTGCTGATTCTTGCTCTATATGCAGACTGGTGCTTGTGTGTTGTGCACGCCATCATAACGGCCCACCCAGATCTGGATAACTGCTGGCTCCCCTGTGATGATGCGGCTTTGATACTACCTCCAGAGGCGCATCAAAACTGACCCCCCCCCACCCTCCCAAGAAAATTTTAATGAAATGTGACTTTAATACATATTGAAAGGTGTTAAAGTGATGATTTTATATGTTTATCTTAAAATATACATAAATAAATAATGAGATAAGATAAGATGAGATAATAAATATGTGACCAGTTTGTCTTAATGGAGCAGTTGCTGAAGAGCTGTGTATCACACTTGGTTAGCCTCCTCTCCCTTTCCTTTATTTCTGCAAACACTAGTCACATGGAACCCAAGCCAGCCAATCTGCTACCCAGCCTCATCTTTCCTGGATCAGTTGAACTCTGTCCAGGTTCAAACTCTGCCTAATTGACCCCATATGTTCTCCAGGAGATCTGATCCACTCACTGGCCAGTATCTGTGGTTCACTACCAAAATTGCCTAAATGCAGACTTCATGTGTGTATTGATGGTATTGATCAGAAAACAAGGTAAAATCTGCTTAATTGGTGGCCAAAAGGAGAAAATTTAGATGAAGGAGCAGAAATCCTGTAGTGTACAAATATACCACAATATTTCAATAGATACATGAAATTAACAGTTTGTTGTAAAGATACATGAATTATTTTTGTTTGTAAATGTGTGGAGTGTTTATCTTAGTCAGTACAGTGGGTCCTGCAGCTTGTGTTGTACCAGTGAGGGGTCTTAAAAAGACGTGTCTGCCAGAGAGAGGGGACAAGCAGCAGCTGGCAGGACCGATGGGAGTCGGTGACTCTTTGGCAGCTGCAGTATGGTGGAGCTGCTGTTCTGTGCAGACTTCACTTCTAATTGTAATCTATTTGCAGGTTGTTAAGGGAATTTGTAGCAGCAATCAGGGACTTTCAATAAATACATTTCCATTTGTTTCTGTTATAAAAGATTATGTAGAAGATTATAAATGAAAGCTTCGCCTTTGCTGCCATATCCTTTGGATATACTAAAAAAAAATATAGAAAATTTATGAATGCACAGTAATTATGATGCCATTTGAGTGAATTTGAACAAGAACATAAAAAAATGAAACTGCCAGTATGGTTGGATTATTTTACCTGTTTCCAAAATGGATTTCCTTGAATGAAGTTGTGGTTCTCGGAATAACGCAAGCCCAGCCCAATGAAGAATGCTGTCTTCATACTCATTTGTTCACATTTCTTTGTTGTTGCTATCATATCTTCAATTTGTTCTCTATGCTGCTATCAGCTGTAATTTCAGTGTCCAGGTTGAGTTCTTCAGAGTTTACTCCTCATCATGCATGATTTTCTTCATTTAAGTCTTAATTTTTGCTTTTCATTACAAAAAAATATAATGGATCTAATAAAACATATCCAAAATGTCACGATTTCTCTGTTGAGGTACCTAAGATATTGATCTGATATTTAAAGGTCAAGAGTAACAACTCCGACTATATAAATGCACAATACACAATTGTCTGGGACTGGTACATTCACACTGTGTCTGCTTGTCTCAACAAGCTACTACTCGTGAACCATTCTTTTAAACAAACACTTTCCTTCACTGTAAATAAGGTGTATGTGTTTATTTTCATTATTATTATTTCAGTTCTAATCACCACCTTAAAAGGGAAGTGTTAATTTTCAAGAACATGTAACACTGAGCCCCACACCCATTGGTCACTAAAGGTGCACAATAAACACACACCACAGTGTTATGTCATGGTATATGATATTAGGACTTACATTTATAAGGCAGGTTTCTTTTTTGCTCAAATTGCTTTAGAACACATTTCAAACTTACCCATTCACACACATATAAAACTTAATAAGTAAATCACTGCCTATAAACCTACACTAGCTAATGCTTTTAGTTCTGTGTGTGTGTGTGTGTGTGTGTGTGTGTGTGTGTGTGATGAGGTGTCAATCCAGCAGTCTGGCTCATGATGTGTTATCAGCAACAATTATGAAGCTTTGATACATACACACTCACAGTACTTGCTAGTAGATACATTAATAATCAGGTTATCAGATTTAACTTGAAGAAAAAGAGAATATAACTCAATCTTATTGCAAAGAAAGAAGACAGCAAGTTCTGTGTGTGCACACGGGGGAGCAACAGACAGAGCTTCAAAAAGACCCATTAGTGTCGACAAACAGCTCAGGCTCTGTGGCAAACCCCCCACAGTGCTGAAGAGAACCGGGTTTGTAAAATCACTGCCTCAGACTGCTCCTCAAACAAACTGTAGTGCATACAATCTGGAACAAATTGTGATCTAACTTGCTGAAATTTGCAAGAGCAGCTTATGAAAATATTAGAAATTCAAGGGCCCCCCCTTGAATTTCTAATATTTTCAAGATTTTTAAGAGTTCAAACTCTTAGCAGTGACAGTCAAAACTGGAAAAGTTGTCAAAGAAGAAGTGGTCATTAAATCAGACTTGATAATTAGTGTTTATTAGGATGCAGAAAATTATAATTTTGTTGCATCTGAATATATGTGCTCACTATAACACAGCAGAAGTCCTACAAATATTTATCACCCTTCTGTTTTCATTTTAATTGACCTCATTATCTGGTCAAATTTATTCTTGATGTATAATTTTATTGCAAAACAATTGTAATGGCTTCCTTTAGGGGCATAGGTTTATGTTAGATGCTGATGGTGTGTTAGCTCTGTCCATCAGGTCCAATCATTCAAGCAAATCTGAACAACGTAGTGTGCAGAGGTGAAATTTCATTACCCAACTACACACAATTGCAAAATGTCTCCCAAATAAGTTGCACCACAAAGCACCATGAATGTATAAGTCTCAGGAAAGAGAGGAAAGGTGTTAACCAACTGGCTTGTGGGGAAATTACAGCAATACAAAATATCTCTGGGACTCATAAAGGATTTTAAGCTCTGGTCACAGGCCATATTGAGACATTAGCCAATCATTGAGCCTTGAATTGGTTATAATGAAAGCAATGATAATATCCTATATTGCGATCCATGGAAATCTCGCCCTCACTCTGTTGGTGCTACCGTGCTATACAGAACGTTTTACCAATAAGGTATAGGGAATAGACAAATATCCTGAAAAAAAAGAGAGAGAGAAAGACAGAGAAAAAAAGAAAAGACAAGACAAAAAAATCCCTGCAGCCACTGTACATAACAACAACAATTATTCTGTTCATATTTGTGTGTGCATATGTTTATATGTGTGTGTGTTTGCATGCATATATAAGCCTCTCAAAGAATGTAGTTGAAAGCAGGAGTGGATTGCTGCAACGACGCCACACCGACCCCAGCAAGAGCCAGGAAGGAACCAAGTGGCCAGAGCCACCCGCAGTCCGTCCAGACCAAAGACAGCCAGGGGCTGTATGCTTCTGGAGCGGCCATTTCCCCGCCCAAGGAAGAGTGGCAGGGGAGTTCCCAGAGGAAGCCCCCACAGCAGGAGGGGTGAGGACCCGGGAGGGCGGCACGACTATCCCCCAAGGCCCTAGTACTTTTTTTTGGTGAAGCATAAGTGGGGCGGAAATCCCAGAGCTAGCTTACTGACCGGCGCCAGTATTCACCCCAGTCTCCCTTGCCCCGCCCCCAGGCAGTGAGGCACCAAGCCCACTCAGCCCAGGGCCCGCGCCAACAACATCCCAGGGTACCACCAGCACCTAAAAGTGGCAGCCACTCAGCCCAGCCCAGGGACCGGTAAATACAGGTCAATGTAGTCCAAAGTTCACGTAGACCTCGGTGGCCTGGTCCTCAGTCGTGTCCACAGCCCCTGAACTTTAGTCACATTAGAGAAACTGACGACTTGGGGGGCGGATGGTTCATCTTTGGAGACCCTGCTGTCTGCAAGCGTGGGGGTGCCTATGCCCTGTCTGCCCCCCCCCAATTTTAATTGCACATTAGTCATCTACATTACCACATCTACACACACCCATACCTTGCATTCACACACCCTACACTCATTTTGGGCGGGGGGTGGTGGGAACGTGGTGGGGCTTTCTTGCTGCCCCCATCGCTGGCCCTGCAGGGGCCGGACAGAGCATCTGTCAGCACGTCTGTCCATCCTAGGAAGAAGGATCCCTCCTCTGTGGCTCTTCCTGAGGTTTCTTATTTTCCCTGTTTAGGGTTTTTTAAGTTTTTCCTCACCCGGTTCGAGGGTCTAAGGGCAGAGGATGTCACATCTGTACAGTTTGTCAAAGCCCAGTGAGATAATGTGTAAATTGTGATTTCGGGCTATACAAATAAAATTTGATTTGATTTTTGATTTGATTTGATTTGATTTGATCTGTGGTCTGGGGGAGGAGCATAGGTTTTGGTACGGGGGTTCCGTTGGTGGCTTCGGGGGATGGCGCCCCCCTGGCGCAGGACTGGGTTGGGGTAGGATTTGGACCATGCTGTCGTGTGATGGCCCCTCGACTAGCAGTCCAAGTGGGTCTGATTTGCTCTGGCCTTCGTTTACACCTTGGGAGGGCTTGTTCCCCAGCTGGGTGGTGGGTGGGATTGGCTTTTCCTGGGGTCCTGTCCCCGACAGAGAGGGCGTGGGTTCCACCCTGTTTTGGGGCGGGGGGGCTCCGGCCTCTGTGGTGCCTTGTAGGCTCCACACCGGGACTCTAGATGGGTCCCTGGTTGGTGGGGCTCTGTGGGCTGGGCCTGCGCTGGGGTGGGTGGCCCTGGGCTGGCCCGGGGGGCTTACGCTCCCGTGTCACCCTGTGGGCCTCCCCCAGCTGGGGGAGGTTACTGGGGGGGTTCCGCTGTGGGCTCCCCATTGGGGGCCTGGGTGGGCCCACCTGGGGCCTGCCACTTCTGTGTTCTCCTGCTAGTTCTCGCTTTCGGGCCTGCAGCTGTCTCTGGGCTTGGTGTTCCAGGGCCCCTCGTGTTCTGGGAGGTCTTTGGGTGCTCTGGTTGCCTGGATCTGGGACCTTCCTGCTGCTTGGGGCTGAGAGGTTGGTGTTCAGCTTCCCTCATCAACTACCTACAACATGCAATGGCAAACTTACACGCACACGCACACACACACACACACTATAGAATGGATAGTTGTGTAGATGCAATTGCCTCATGAACACTGCTGGGTTAGTCCTTTAGTAATTTTTGTTACAATTGTAAATGCAATTGTATGTGTTTTGGGCACTCTGCTACCACGGTAAATACTATGGTAAATTTGCATCGTAAACCCTACAGTTAGTGCTGTTGTTGCAGTAAGTTATTATAGTTATAATGACGATCATTGTTACTGTTGTTGATATTGTCGTTGTTGTTGTTTTTGTTGTGCTGTTCGCCTTCTCCAACCCCTCTTCCCTAACCTGTCTCTTTTCTCTATTTCTATCCACTCTTTTGCCCCATGCAATCCAGTAGCCATGCCAATAAATTAAACACAGATCTCAACAAGAGGAGTATATCAGACTCTTCCTTTGTAGAGCAAATCTGTTGAAGTTACCACGGTAAATACTATGGTAAATTTGCATCGTAAACCCTACAGTTAGTGCTGTTGTTGCAGTAAGTTATTATAGTTATAATGACGATCATTGTTACTGTTGTTGATATTGTCGTTGTTGTTGTTTTTGTTGTGCTGTTCGCCTAGTCCACCTAGACCGAAGCCAAGGAGCCCCAGGATGCTCCAGGGATTGGGTCCATGCAGACCCCGGACAGACACATACACATGGATGTGGGTCCAGGCTCTGCACTCAGGAAGTGGCCTGAAGCCCCCAAATCCCCCATCCACCAGAGACCCCCTAACAGCGCCTCCCCGCCTCTTAAACACCCAAAGTACCCACGAGTTGTCAACTGGCCATCGAGGCAGGCACCACCCAGCACCGCCAGGGAACACATCCGTGCCCCCCAGCGCAGACAGGACCCCCAGCCTGGAGAGGGCAACCCCCAGGCACACCGGGCCCTGAAGCCTGCACCCACCAATGCCCCCAGCCCCCCATGGGCTGGTGTGTCCGCTATGGTATATGTGAAGATCGAGTTATTTTGAGAAACTCCCACCAGGCTTTCAAGGAAAAATGTATGGTGATGCTTTTAAAGGAGCAGTGATGTTTGATATTGGAACTAATGAATAGCAAATCGGAGATCTTAACTTTCTTGCATAGAATTTCCTCAATGTCCAACCAGGAATTGTCAAGTGGGCTAGGTTTGATCTATTTTGAAATATATAGCAGTGTGCTTGCCAGAAAATAGTGCTAAAAGTTATTGGTAAAAGGTAATTCTAAACCACCACAATATTCACAGAGTTTTTAGACTGACTCATGGTGGTTTATTTTCCCATAGGAATTTAAGGATTTGTTTGAGTGTCATTACTTAAACCAAAATGGAGGGTGGTGATTAGGGATCATTGAGAGAAGATAGTTGATTTTGACAGGACCATAATTTTTACGGTGGCGATTCTACCCATGAGTGATATGGGCAAGGTCCTCCATCTCATGAATTTTTGCTTTATTGATTTGAGTAGAGTAGATGTAATTCACCCTGGTCATGTCTGAAAGCCTGGAGGAAATATTTATGCCCAAGTATCTAATGCGTCCTGATTATAGCAGAGTAGTGAGTATATTATGGAAGTTACAATAAGACTTAAAGAATTATTTTATGGCGTACATGTTCTGTTCTGAGTCATGCAATATTTTTGTTTTGTCAGATGGCAGCTGCTATTGGCTCAATAAAAACGGCAAAAAGTAAGGGGGAGAGTGGGCAACACTGCCTAGTGCCCCCCTGAATACTGAAGCTTGGGGAAGTTTGATCATTTGTCTTAACAGAGGCAAGAGGCAAGCTATATAATGTTTTGTTCCAAGTTATGAAAGAATTCCCAAATCCAAATTTATGTAGTTTGCAAAAAGAAATTTCCAGTTTACTATGTCAAATGCCTTTTCGGCATCCAAACAGATATTTATGGTTTCTAGGTTATTTATGGATGAATAGTCTATCAAGTTAAGTAGCCTGTCTGTATTTTTGTTTGAATGTCTTTTTTAATAAATCCTGTTTGATCAGGATGAATTATGCAGGGAGCAATTTTTTCAAATCTTCGGGCAAGGGCTTTGCAAATGATTTTAAGATCTGTATTTATGAGCGATATTGGACGGTAGCTAGACGGTAGTGTGGGGTCTTTGCCTGGTTTGAGGAGTAAGATCATGTTAGTGGAGTTGAGGTTTGGCGATATTGTTTGACATTCTCTAATCTGAATTACCATTCAGTAAAATGAGGACGGCAGCATTGAACTCCTAGTAGAACTCAGTAGGAAAACCATCTTGCCCAAGGGCTTTTTCACATGGCATTTGTTGGAGGATTTTATAAAGTTCAGCCATGGAGACTGGTGAGTCCAGATTCATAATCTGTTCAATATTTACTCTTGGCAGATCGATGTTGTTCAGAAAAGCACAACAATGGTCCTAACAATGGTCCTAATGTTACCATTAGGACAATTAATCTGTGAGAAATAAAAGTTTTTATGAAAGTCTCTAAAAATGTTTATTTCTTGAGGATTGTGACTGATATTCCCAGCTGAGCTCTTAATGGAAGAGATTGTTATTTTTTCCTTATTTAGTTTCATTTGGTTAGCTAGGAATTTTCTGGGTTTATTGCCGTAAAAAAGTTCACCAAGCGCAGTCTTTTTATCTGGAACTGAGTCTTTTTTTTGTCAATTACTGCATTTAGTTTAATTTTTAACTTTCTCAGGTTGCTCAATATGTGTTCCTGTGGAGAGTCACGTGAGCAGCATCTATAATGATTTTCTCCTCTATTTGTAATTCAAGTGATCTCTCTCTTTTCGTCTTATGTGAGAAATAGGAAATTATTCTACCTCGCATGACTAATTTTGCTGTCTACCAAAGAATACATGGTGGGGCTCCTGGCAGGTCACTGGTTTCCAAAAACATTGCCCACTCCCTTCTGAAAAAAAAAATTAAATTTTGGTTTATATGTAATGATGTATTAAGTCTCCAATTTGTAGCTGGGGGTGTGGCTCTCTTTTTAGTTAGGGAAATAGACACTGATGCATGATCACTGATAGTGATAGGGTGGATCTTTTTGTTCAAGATGTCCATCATAGTAGAGCTGTTGACTAAAAAGTAGTGTAGGCAGGAATATGAGTGGTGTACTGGTGAGAAAAATGTTTATTTCCTGAGTGTAGGATGTTGAGATTGAGCATGCATCGCGAAGGCCAAAATCACTCATGTATACTTTTAGAATATCTGTGGATTGCCAATTGCGATGGCTCCCTTTCATACTGAGCCTGTCAACTTCTGGATTACATACCAGGTTGAAGTCCCCTCCTATTATAAGTGCAGTGTCTGAGTGTGCTGAGAGTGAAGTGAAGAGGGAATGGAAAAAGGGGGGGCAATCAATATTTGGGCCACATATACTGACAATACATAAATCAATATTTTGTATTGATATAGTAACTTTTATAAATCTGCCCTCTGGATCCGTAATAGTATCATTGTGGGAGAAATTTACTTTTCTACTTATTGTAATAGCGACACCTCTTTGTTTGGAGTTATAACAGGCTAAATACACGTGAGGGAATTGTTTGGAAATTAGGGTGTGATTTGCTGTCTTGGATAGATGTGTTTCTTGTAATAGGACAATGTCTGCTTGTAAATCACTCAGATGGTTACCAATTTTTAATCTCTTTTCCCTCGAACCAATTCTTCTTACATTCCAAGTGACAAACTTTATTGTGGATGGGTTTTAATTTGGTGGGCGACAAAAAGTGGCTAATGATGTGCGTGTGCTTGTGCCCGTGTGGGTGTCTGTATGCTTTGTATATGTGCTTGATGTATGTGAGCATGTTGACATTGTACATTGTGCATTAACATTGAAAACATGTTCGTGAATATACAAAAGACACGTAATGGAAATCTGAAAAAAAAAGAGTGGAGGTAAGATTAAAACAGTGAAAAATGAACAATCATTCATGAAAGTCATGTTGTTGAGATGTGTAGTTTTTGTCTTATGGCCAGTCAAAGGCATAAAGAAAAAAAAATAGAGAAAAAACATTTTATAGATCACCTTATGCTGGGGGTTCAATAGAGCCTGGGGGTGGACTAAGTGTACCTTCTGTGTCTTCTTCTGCCTGTCCCGGAATGCTAGAGAAGACCAGGCTGTCTCTCATGCTGCGTGCCTGAAGATTGATTTTTTGTTTAATGTCTTTATTTTTCTCCAAGAGCCGTGTTTACCACCCTTTGAGGAATTCATTCTCTGTGGTGAGCTTGACCACTTGCTGTTGGCTGAATTCCAAAGATTCTTGCAAGGTCTGGAATTCCTTGTGATGAACTACCACCAAGGATAAATGGGCACCAAAACTTGTCAGCCACTTATTAATAGGTCTAAAATGTCACAGAAATCATTTCCAGGAGACAAAATGGAGACTCATCAGGATGGGGTCTCTTTGAGGAGGCAGTCCGCGTTGTGGATGTTTTTCCCATGATGAATCTGTCAACACTTTTCAATGTAATCTTCAAGATCTTTGAGATTCTTCAGAGTGGTGAGTTAATTGATTTAATTGCTACTGTTTGCCTTTGAATTAAGTTTGCGGAGTATCTGATCAGTGAGTTGTTTGCTTTACCTGGACGCCGCGTTTTTCGGTACTACACAGTCCCACAGATTCTCGCAACACTATAGCATTGCGATCTCGGCGATCTTATTACTTTTTAAATGCACCAAGATGCTGGTTTGCACGGACATGGGGGCCCCTCATGAGATCAGTGAGAGTGAGTGTTTTGTGAGTCTTAAACTGAAGACACGCAACAAGATTTCTTGCCAGATTATACCCACGATTGCTAGCTGGGCAAAGTCTCCACTAGTCTGGGGGACAGTCGGCTAGTTGACACAAACATCTGATAGTATGTGAGGGGTGAAGGCACAAATCTGCAAGTATGTGAGGGGAACAGACCAGACCCAAACTCAGTCTCAGTCAATCAAACATGTTTGAATTTTTTGAGCCAAATCTTGACGCAATCCGGTAGTGTGAAATGATTACCAACCCAACTGCAAATGTATTGGTCCAGGAGTTGTTGTAGTCCATATATCCAGATCTGAGAGTTGCTGATGAAGTCAGTGGGTCCAAGAGTATGTGGAATCTATAAATCCAGGGGTGTGTGAAGTCCAGCGGTCCAGATGCCCTTATAGTCTGCTGTTCCATAAATCATTATAATCCATGGATCCAGATTTGTACTGGGCAACCCAGCCTAGGATCCAGGTCACAAGATCCCTTTTCCTAATATGGGCAGTAGGCATCAGGCAGGACCACAGTGGCAGCTCCCACCACAACCTAGAAAACATGCAGTATGACAAAGCACAAAGACTCCGGGGAGATATAGTCAGAGTCAGAAGGAGAGGAACAGAGAGGAGCTCTGTGTATCTTGTAGTGTTCCCCTGGCAACCTAGCCTATAGCAGCATGACTAGGGGCTAGATAGGCCAGCCCTAACTATAAGCTTTATAGAAAAGGAAAGTTTTAAGCCTACTCTTAAATTAAGGTGTGTGTGTATGCTTCCCGTACCGAGATTGGAGGATGAAACTTCTGCAGGAGAGGAGCTGCTGGGAAAATAATTAGTTGAACTGTTTCACAACCTTTTTAATTACTGCATTCCTGAGGAAGTATTTGGCCCTGAGTGTTGAACTCGCAGGTGGTTTGCAGGTCGTGTTCACCTGAGATAAAGCCCAAGGACAACGATAACGGGAACTTGCCGTGTGAAATTGTCTCTGCCGAAAGCAGCCTGTTCCTGTTCTCAGAGCTATCAGAAGGTTCCACCCTCTATCCTCAACCGTTACAAGTGTGTGACTTATTTTGCTTGCCTGTATAAAAATTGTGTGTAAGCAGACTAAAATCAGTCAACCATGTACTACTCCTAGTGCTTGCTTGATTCCTTGCCGCAAGTAAAAGCTTTTAGTGAGACTCCAGTGACTCTGTCATTATCAATAGAGAATTTTCTTAACAGGAGCTTAATAGCTGAAGGCTCTGTCTCCAATTCTACTTTTGGAGATTCTTGGGATCACCAATAACCCTGCATCATGGGAGTGTAAGATTCTGGATGGGTGATAGGGTACTATGAGCTCTTTAAGATAAGATGGTGCCTGACCATGAATAGCTTTGTAGGTGAGGACAAGGATTTTAAATTCTATTCTGGATTTAACAGGGAGCCAGTGCAGAGAAGCCAGTATGGGGGAAATATGGTCTCTGATCCTAGCTCTTGTCAGTACACATGCTGTTGCATTCTCGATTAACTAACTAGTCTTATTAGGACAGCCTGAAAATAAAGAATTATATCCAGCCTGTAAGTAACAAATGCGTGAAGTAGTTCTTTAGCATCTTGTTGAGACAGGATGTGCCGGATTTTAGCAATGTTACAGAGGTGAAAGAAGGTTGTCCTTGAAATCTGTTTTACATTTGAGTTAAAAAAAGAGCCCCTGGTCAAAGTAAACACCCAAATTTCTGACACTGTAACTAGAAGCCTCCAGACATGTCTTGAGTTTAGCTAACTGATCGGTTTAATTTGGCTTCATTAATAAGTATTATTGGTCATCTGCATAGCAATGAAAATGTATGGCTTGCTTTCCAATAATATTACCTAAACCAAGCAAGTATAAAGTGAATAGTAATGGTCCAAGCACAGAACCTTGTGGGACTCCGTCACTAACTTTGTCATATCTGGATGATTCATCATTAACATGCCTTCAGCTGAAACACCAAGACTACCATGACCTGGATGACTGAGAATCTTCACAGACATATTGCCTTGTACTTTGGGAAAGACACCCTACTACTGGTACAGGAGCATGAGAGGATTTCAAGAAAACTTGCGGATTACAGGAACCACCTTTGCTTCAATCTGAGATGCAGACAACAGAGGCTGGTCCCTGCCAGCCTACACCTGAAGTCTACCATCAAGGGCCACAGAGCTGGACAGATACTTCAGAGAGGACAGAACCAACTACTTAGCGAGAGGATCAGGAAAATCAACTTCACAATAAAAGCACTTACCGAAAGGAGGAACCAGTCAATTTCTCCAGAAATTGGCGACATTTCTACCATCCACAGTCATGGGAGAGGTTATCAACTTCATCACAAAAGCACAGGAATCTCAACACGCCAAGGGTAAGGAACGACAGACCAGAAAAATTCCTTGTACTCCAGGCCAAGCCTAAAATACCCAGTGGGCTGTTGAACCATCAGACCACAAGCAGGAAGACACAACACCAACAGACAGTCAAGGTAAGTGGGTTAAAAACTTATCTAACAGAGACCTCACCCAGCCAGAAAAGAACGTCCTATCCAAAGGAAGTAACTTCGCCATCTCTCCACAACAGTTGCCTATAGTGAATCTCATCACAGCCACAGAATCAGCCATAAGGTCTAACAACCTTGTATTAGCTCAAGCTGAACAACTCAGGATGAAGGTATCAGCAGCACTTGCAAAAATATCTCCATCTAATAGCACAATTGAAGAGAGGAAAGCCATAACTTCACTTAACAAAGACAACAGCATCACTATTATTCCAGCAGACAAGGGGAGATTCACAGTGGTACTCAACCAATCAGATTACCACTCCAAGATCACCACCTTGTTCAGTGATGACAATACTTACGAAACACTGAATCGTGACCCCACCAGTGGATACATGAAAAAGGTCATCAACTGCCTACAACAATTGGAGAAGGAAGGAGTCATCAACCGTCCCACTTACTATAGACTGTATCTGGGAGATTGCATACCATGCATATACGGCCTTCCCAAGATCCACAAGGAAGGTACTCCTTTAAGGCCCATTGTCAGCAGCATCAACTCAGTTACTTATAACATGGCCAAACATCTCACAACTATACTTTCACCCCTTGTTGGCAAAACTGCACACCACATCCAGAATTATAATGACTTCACCAGCAAAGTTCGGGACCTCAGGCTGGCACCAGAGGAAACCATGGTCTCCTTTGATGTCACCTCATTCTAAATGCATTCCCATATCCGAAGCAGTGGAAACAATCTGGAAACGAATAATGCAAGACAGTAGTTTGGACCTTAGAACCAACTCCACCCCTGAACAAATCTGTAATTTGTTGGACCTATGCCTATCCACCACCTACTTCAAGTACAACGAAAGTTTCTACAGACAGAAGCATGGCTGCGCCACGGGCTCCCCAGTGTCTCCTATTGTGGCCAACTTCTACACGGAGGAAGTGGAAAGTAGGGCACTGAGCTCCTTCAAAGGAACAACACTGACCCATGGTTCAGATATGTGGCTGTCACCTGGGTCAAGATCAAAACCCAAGAGATAGAAGCCTTCACGGAAGATCTTAACTCAGTTTCCAGCAACATCAAGTTCACAAGGGAAGACATGAAAGAAAACAGGCTGCCTTTCCTGGACTGTGCGATACACCTTGAGAAGGACGGAGGGCTCAACATTGAAGTCTATCGGAAACCTATTCACACAGCCCAGTATCTGCTCTTCAACTCTCACCACCCTTTGGAACACAAGCTGGGAGTTATCAGAACCCTACATCACTGGGCTGAAAATGTTCCCACAAAGACAAAGGGGAAGACTAAGGAACACAAACACATCACACGGGTGAAAACTCAGCTGATGGTGGGTGGATCTGAGTCTCACAGATTGTGGGCGGGGCATTGTGAGAAGATCCTCCACAAGGTTAAATACTGGGGACTCCCTACCAGAAATTTAAAACTGAAGAAGCCTCTTGGATGAGAGACGAAACGTCTTCAAGAAACTACAAGAAATCCAGTTGCCTTCAGCTGAAACACCAAGACCATCATTAACATGAATTAAATTATATCTATCAAATAAGTAGGATGTAAACCAGCTTGAAACAAATCCTTTAATGCCAATTTGGTGTTCCAGCCTCTTTAGTAGGATGTGATGATCAATAGTGTCAAAAGCCACATCTAGATCTAATAAGACTAGTACAGAGATAAGTCCCTCATCAAATGCAGTGAAGAGGTCATTTGTAACTTTCACCAGTGCTGTTTCTGTAATATGATGCTTTCTAAAACCTGACCGGAAGTTGTCAAATAGACTA
The DNA here is from genome assembly GCA_001698575.1 of Mola mola. Taxonomy (NCBI): domain Eukaryota; kingdom Metazoa; phylum Chordata; class Actinopteri; order Tetraodontiformes; family Molidae; genus Mola; species Mola mola. The sequence goes on along the minus strand of KV751333.1, from coordinate 1,874,928 downwards.
TTATCCTGAAGAAAGTCACATAGTTGTTTAGCTATTGCTTTCTCTAGAATATTTGAAAGAAATGGGAGATTGGATATTGGTCTATAGTTGGCTAGAACATCTGGATCCAGGATAGTTTTTTTTAGGAGCGGTTTAATTACAGCTACTTCGAATGTTTAGGGCGTATTACCTTTTAGAAGAGATAGATTGATTATATTCAGTAGTGGAGTGCTTACTAATGGTAAAATGTCTTTGAGCAGCCTAGCATGTATGGGGTGTAGTATACAAGTTGATGGTTTAGATGAAGAAAATACTGTAGTTAGCTCATGAAGGTCAATTAATAGAAGCTCTCCAAACACATATCAGGACCAGTAACTGCTTCTATAGTTCCCGCTGTTGAACTTGAATGTGTGAGGTGTAGGGTATTTTCTATGGTGAGTATAATTTTATTATTAAAGAAGTTCATCATTACTGGTGAGGGTTCTAGAAATGCATGGTTCAATAGAATAATGGCTCTCAGCCTGGCACAGCGCTGAAAAGAATCCTGGCATATTATTGTTTTCTTCTATTCTTCAATTCTTTTCTTGCACAGCGAAGTGTCTTCTTGTATATTTTAAGGTTATCTTGCCGGGCCAGGTGTGACTCTTTCAGTTTAGTTTCCTTTCAAGTTTGTGAGTTTTCTGTTTTAACATGCGACAACTAAGATTCACTTTTTCACGATTCACAATTCACAATTCACTAAGCCTCGGCTCCAAGAAAGCAAATAAACTACACTTATTACACATATTGTTATCGCTAAAAGAGGCAAAGGAATAACTAAACATTTGACACGCTGAGCAAGAAAGAGCAGGGGAGCGAGAGGGAGAAGCCATCATTGTGCGCTAGGCTAAGTTAACTGCTTGAGTTGGTAAGATGAAGACAGTGAAGATGATCCTAAAACCAACAATGAACCAACAACCTTCTCCACTATTCTTTGAAATAAATGTCATGGTCTGCATTGGTATGCATTTATATTTATTTTTCCAATCCCCTTAAGTGGAGGCTCTGCCCTTCATTTACCAGTAGCAATGTTTACTCATAATGCTAAAGCTCCGTTGATGATGGCTGTTTTTATTTCACAAAGAGATAACAGGAACACGTGGATGAGATCTGCATGTTGATGGTAGGGTCTGCCACCACTGTCACCAAATCCATTTACTGCAATAGCTTAAACTAATTCTGATCAGTTAGAGCTAAAATCTCTGAATTTCTTATCTCAGACAGAATTAAACCAGCTTTCTAAAACAGGCCTCAGCTTATTGTGATAGTGATCATTCATTTTTTTTCAAGTTTTGGTGACTCTTTAAAGCACATTACACTATGGTGTAAACATACCTATACCTGCATTCTATGAAGTTAGATTAATTACATTATTATAATTTATATGTTTTGTTTGTGTTCCTGATCTAAAAGCTCCATTAATGCTTTTAAATCTGATAGATCTGTTGTGAAAAAGTGACTGATACATCATTCTTGTTGCAGGCCAGTGCAGTCAAGCAAAGCACAGCCCCGTTTCACTGACAGGCCTTGATGAAATGGCATTTAGGACGACCGACAAGGGTATACGATGGAAAGAGCAGTGCAGTGTGTTTGGTTCTGACACCTGTACCTTGTCAGCCCTGTCACACTCCCCTGCTGACATGTTTCCTGGCCATCAGTCTTCCTGTTGAGAGTAGCGATATGGACCCAAATGCAGACACCGACCAAATGTGGATATGAATGAAGCAGGTTTTATTGGAAAGTGGGGAATGGAGGTGGATGACGCGGGGATGAAGCAGGCCGAGGCAGAGGACTGGAGGGTTGAGATGAGTGAGGGAGAAGGGCAGGGCAGGCAGGAGGAAGCAGGCAGTAGTGGGTTGGAGAGCTGGCAAGCAGGGGAGTAGTGGTCCAGGAGTACTGGAGAGAGAAACAACAGTTATTAACACAACCAACTAGGAAAGATCTCGAGACAAGGCCTGAAGTGTAAACTACCACTGATGTGGATTCAACGATCTGGCGATGAGTGGGTGAAGGTAGATATACTGCAGGCTGATGAATTGATGAGAGGCAGGTGAACAGACTGGGAGAGGTGATGAGCTGATTGCAGACAGGAGTGTAGAGCCCGGAGCCGGGTGAGCCACGCCCAGGCCAACACACACACCCACACAAAAGAAACAAACACAGAGAGAGACAGACAGGGGAGCACTGGAAACACAGGGAAGGAGAAAACATAGGGAAACACTAGGGAATTGTCCGGTACCATAACACTTCTTTACATTGTGAAGGAATTCTAAACGTTTTGTCCAATCAAGAGATCAAATGAATTTGAATTTATTCTACTACCTCCCCTCCACTGGACATTTAGTACATTATATGTACCTGTAGGGACTGTTTCTTGGAGATGGAACTCGAGGAAACATCTTTTGCACATGGGCATTAATGTCCTTTTTAACCTTGTCCATTACGGACTATCTGGATTTGTCTTCCTCACACTCCTAACCTACACCAAAACAAGGGAGGTGACTGGATGGAAATTATGGCATCACATGGGTGCTTTAGTGTTCAAACATCAACTGAAAAGGTTTAGCAAGCAACAGATAAGGGCAATCAAAAAATTAGTAAATAAGCTTGCTTACATTTGTAAATGGTAAATGGTAAATGTCCTGTATTTATATAGCACTTTTCTAGTAATGAACTATGTTTACATGCGCACAATTTTTTAATCAGATTAAAAATTTGAGGGATTGGAAATTCCGAATCCACTATTTATATGGACGCTAAATCATATAATCCGATCATGACGTGCGTATACATGCACTAAGTTTTAATCAGAGAAGCAGCATTTTGACATGCGCAGATTTGTCTAATTTCCCTAAAACAACCACAGAAGAAAAAGTTGTACTTCCCCCTGTGCTGTAAACAAAAGCCGATGTGGCTACACTTTTCACTTTCACACTTTTCCCTGCAATTTATTTCCGCACTCTTAAAGAATGGACCTGGGCCAGGTTCTGAAAGCCCTACTTCTGTTTCTACTGTTCTCCGTGAGCAAGCTACGGGCTCATCAATGCATAATGCTCCTGCGTTACAGGAGGAGGAAGGGAGAGGACATTAGCATCCCTCCCAGTTTAGTGCTGTGGTCACGTCACGTTGGCATAGGGCACACATGTGCAGTGAGGGTAATTTTACCTCAAACAGGAATAAGTGTGTACATGGACACGGTTTGGAATAAGGATCAGTATAAACCACCCACCTCGATAAATAATTAAATAATTAAATAATTTCTTTCCGAATGAGCCGAATCTGATCAGAATCTTCCAATTGTTGTGTTTACATGAACCATTTTTATTTTGATCAGCCCTTTATTCCGAATAATGTCCATGTAAACATAGCTATTGTTGACCACTCAAAGCGCTTTTACATCACAGGTTTTGCATTCACCCATTCACACACACATTCATACGCTGGTGGTAGTGACTACCTCACAGGGTGCCACCTGCTCATCAGGCGTGTGTATGTTATGGAGTCACAATAGTCACAAAGCGAACTACCAAAATAAAATTATTTTGGAGTCTGCTATTAACTTAGCTAGCTACCCTGCATGACAAATAACAGTGATAAAGTGGGTGAGAATGGAGAAATTCGTGATGAAAAAATCAAGAGGTTCTGAGTGTAATGACAGTGAAATTACATCTTCACAAAGAGATGCTTCTGCAGCAGGAACGTGAAATTGGAGAGCAGGAGCCACAGAACCTGCAGCGGCAATTGCGCTACTGATGAATTATTTAGGTCTCCTGAAGCAAGCTCACTTAAAGGAATTTTATTATAGTCATCTCTGATCTTGCTCACTTACAGGAGCATGATGGAATAAATATACTGTAGTAAATCATAAAAATGATAATTAACTGTCATCAGAGATTATGGAAGCACTATGTTGAACTACTTACTAGTAATTAGATAATGACCATTCTACCTCTTGGTCATGGTTGTCACTCGGGAGGTAGAATTACAGGAAATAAAGAAACATTTCTCTTTTCTTTTGTACTTTTACATTGAATAATGGATTTAAATTTAAAGTGTTCTTGCAGTTTACTATTGTATTTCCAAAAAGGTAACATCAAATAACAAAATTTCTGATTACTAGACAATATGATTAGTAAATGTCAACATTTTTCTTTGAATTATTAACATTCTATAAAAGTTTTTAAAAACATTAAATATCTCAAAACCTTTGTTGACTAAACCCCGAGGACACCACAGTAACATCATCCGGTATTATTCATATATTTTATATATCAGTGAAGTGTTCCTTTAATTTATTATGATATTTGGTCATTTTTAACATTCATATCCCACTTTCAAATTGTATCACAAAAGTGTTTCTTTCCACAAAGTTTAAATCATAGCCCAAACATACACGATATATACATAGTAATACCCTAAAAACATTGTTTTGTTAAGATGATTATGTTTGACAACAGAACAAGCATTCTTTGTCTTTATTTACATCTCCTGCAGTGGCCAGTGTTGGTTTGGAAAAGTGTGAAGTCATGCTTAGACATTTTCCAAGACCATGCAGCTTTTCAAACTTTTAGTTCAGAATAGAAATGCCAATAGTTATTCATCTTAACAAGCTCTTAACTCATGGTACCTGAGTGGTAAAGCCATTGTATTCCTTTCCCCACTCGGTACAGGTTATTATTTTAAGCAGTATTGAACACGCCAGGTAAACAAACACTTGGTCCGTTTAGTTGGAAACAGTTACAATGGCAGCGCTGCTCACAATTCAGATCTGTGAAATGGTAATCTCTTTTCATGGTCCAGGCCTCCAGGCTTTTTTCCCCCCTGAGTTTCCTGTGTCCGCTTGTGGGTCCAGACTCTGTAGGGATTCAGAGGGATTCCCACCGAGATTCGTAACGATTTGAATACGAGGCACAGAATTGGCTTCTCGCTGAAGAGGATGCCTTCTGGTGATAGATTTAGAACAGACATACAGAAGATCTTCACTCAAAAATCATTGCCATCTAAGGAAACATCCTAATTTTCTTCAACTTTACACAGCATTTGTGTCTAATTGTTATTGTAAGGTAATATTTGAAAAGTTTGATCCTCATTAAATCAGTTCAGTCTGTCATTTCTTTATACCAAATATAGATCAAACATAGTGATGTAGTTTTCACTGACTCGTGTGTAAGAAACAAGTTGTAGAAGGGTTCTCGAGAAAGAGCAAATGCAGAGAAACTCCACTTTTTTAAACTGTCACTGCCTTTATCGAAATGAATACATGCTTTATACTGGATTTCTGACAGTGGTAGACCGTCAGAGCCAGCAAGGCCTTCTCTGCTGGCCTAAACACTATCAGAATGATTGACTTAAGTTTTCATATATATTTTCCATCACTATGTATTCAATTATTTCCAATAGTCTATTCTCTTCAATTCATAGCTTTTCTCTTGTTTTGCTGCTTCAAGTACTTAATGAGAGCTTTAGAGCTTACTAAAGCATATTTCAGCCATTATATGTTGCCAGGGTCTAAGAAACAATGAAACAGTTGCTTTAGCTAATAAGATTTCGAGTTGCGACTCCGAGGCAATCTAACAGGCGTACAATAACGTAGGCATTGTCGTGTCCTTTGATTGGGTTGTCAGAGATTGTACTAGTTAGAGCTAGCTGAGCTAGCAAACAGCACCTGTAGTGGACAAGACGACAGATTTGAGTAGTGCAGCGCAGCTCGAAGTGGTCCTGCGTTATGTGACGGACAAAGCTGTCAAGGAATGGTTTGTCAGATTCGAGGATGTTACTAGTGGCAACGAGCCAATGACATTGCTGCTCCTAATGTTTGTTTCTTGGAAGAATATGAATGTCTGGATAAAGTTGTGGTACAGTGTTTTAATGGCACAGCAGGCATGCCATCTAGACTAAATGGGGTGCAGGCTAAAGTTAAGGAGAGGGCACCTATGGCCTTATGCATACACTGCTAAGCACATTAACTGAATTTAGTGCAGACTCAAGGGGCCTCAAATGTTAAAGAATGCAAACTCTTTTTTGCCCACCTAAATGGCCTACCTTCATTTTGCACATGCACGCAACTACTGATATTTGATGAAATTTGTCAGTGGCGTCTTCCTTGTGTGGCATCAACGTGGTGGCAATACACATTGAGATCGTTCAGTACAGATTTTGAGAAGAGAGATGTTTAACCACATACTGGAACATCATGATGACTATGACGTGGACTGTGCGTTGTGCTGATGGATTTAATACGTCTGATTGATTTCTAGTTTTGTATTTTGCTTCACACATTTAATGGGATTTTTGAGTATTCAGACGTGCTTTTTACAATACTGCAAAACAAAACATTAGATGTCCATTTCTGTTTGGCAAGGGTGAAGCAGTTTTGAGCGAGAGAGGGGCCGATTAGGTAAGATCTACAAGGCCACTCCACACATTTAAAGTGCTCAGAGCGCTCGGAAAGGCCCAGCACAAGGAGACCTTCGCACATACTACCACCAACTCCACAGCAATGTTCTGGAAAATATTCTTTGCCAGATACAGAATAGATTTCAGGACCAGGAAAAAGGTGTGTTTCTCTCCCTCCTCAATCCCCAGCAGTTTCAGACATACTGGAAAAAATCCTGCATACAGCCTTCTCCAGCTTAAAATCACAAAACACTATTCGATCCTTCCTGGCTAAAAAGAGAACCGACAATACCATATGCCATAACTGATTTTGAAGGGAAAAGTCCCTCTGATCTCCTTGATTTCCTTCACCAGAAAAATCTGAGTGAGAGCATGGGGCAGCTGTACACATTGGCATGTTTGACGGTGACTATCCCTGTGTCCACTACTTCTGTCCAGCGGACATTCTCAGGCCTAAAACAAATTAAAACTTATGTCAGAAATATTACTGGACAGACTCGACTTTCAGAATTAGCTTCCATGGCGATAGAAAGGACTTATTGTTGGAAATGAAATGCACAGATAACCTGTCTAAAAGAGTAATTGAAGTCTTCTTGAGGAAAGAAAGAAGAATGGATTTGGTGTACAAATAATCAGTAGTTTTGTTGAGTGTCTGTATGTTGTGCAGCTGTGGCTGCATTGAAAGAAGACTTGTTGAATTGTGTTAATTGGGTTTAGTAATGGCATTCATTCTCACCACACAATATACATCTCTGTGATGCAACACCCTGTTTTCTATGGCTGTGCATCATAATGATGGTATTAAGAGGTGGATTAAATCAAGTTGGATACCACTGTAGGCCTAGGTGTGAAATGCACAGCACAATGATTTCTGATATATCACAGGATAACTTTCCAGAATTTTTAGATTACAAGCAGTCAAAGTAACTATGTAGTATAGTAACTCTAAAATAACTATTTACCTCAAAAATGTTGTACAATGCAACAGCAATGGGCACGTCAAAACATCAAAAATAAATCTAAATTTAGCCAGCCGGAGGTCTGTGGAGATTTTGGTCTGACACTAGAAGAATCTGTCAACGTTCTGCCCTCTGCTTTTAGTTTGGTAGTTGTGTTTCGGTTTTGTGTTACTTCATTTCAAGACTTAAAGCGGTTCATGTGTGCAGAGCTGACTACCTGCAGCTGTTGATTCCTCATCAGTGGCTGTATATAAGACTCAGATCCTGATCTGCTCGTCGCCAGAACGTCTTGTTCCCAGTAAGGTAAACCTCGACCGCTCCCTACGTCCTGGTACCTTTGAACTCTCTGTTTCCAGGTTCTTCTCGTCCGAGTCTCCTAGTTCTGCTCTCGTGACTTTTTGTTGCTACTTTGATCCCGTGGTTCCTAGTGTTACTAGAAATTTTCTGTTCAATACTTTGCTCAGCTTTCCTAGCGATCTTTTGTTTGTACTTTTTCTAACACCTTCCTGGAGTTTCCAGCGCCTTTTGTTAATCGTTGTTTTGTCGTTCCAGCCCTGCCGGAACTGGAGAGCTCAGCCACCACAGCCGTGT
>KV751333.1:1823549-1850255 GCA_001698575.1 Mola mola | reverse complement strand
ATAAGCCCACGCCTGCTCTCCGCCTCTCACCTGGGACAACTCCAGCATAGAACAAAGTCCAACCCCTCTCAAGAAGACTGGTTCCAGAACCCGAACTGTGCGTTGAGGTTAAGCCGACTATATCTAGCCGGTATCTCTCAACTTTACGCACAAGCTCAGGTTCCTTCCCCATCAGAGAGGTAACATTCCATGTTCCGATACCCAGCAACCGGGGATCGGACCGCCAAGGCCCCAGCCTTTGACTGCCACCCGATCCACATAGCACCGGACCACTATGGCTCCTCCTGCGGGTGGACCCATGTTTCCTTTTCGGGCTGAGCCCGACCGGACCCCATGGAAAAAGACCCGGGCACCAGGCGCTCGCCTACGGACCCCTTCCCTAGGCCTGGCTCCAGGGCGGGGTCCCGGTATCCGTCCGGGCAGGGAACACAAGTCCTTGTTATTATTCACCATTATAGAAGTCTTTGAATTTTCATTCAATCAAATCCAAGCTAACCCTTTCACACTTTGAACATGTGTAGATACATACATAGTGATGTACAGCAGCAGGCTCTGCATCAGATAAACTAAATGATGTTTTCTTTGGAGTTTAGAACAGTAAAATTCAGTTTTCCTTGTGCTGGGGACAAGTTTGGGTGTTAAAACAAAGATTATTTCTTTTCACAAGTGGCAGATTGTGACTTAAAGCTTATATTCTCAAGTGTAAACATCTCTAAAACTTAAGTCCTGATTCACTAGTTGTTTTTGTTCCCACTCAGCGGGCTCAAATGATATTAGGTGTATGTCCGTCCACATGGCACGGGTGTCTGTCGGGGCCACCTGTTGAAATAGTGGGTGGCTAGCAGGGACTCCCTCTCCATTACACTCCATCTGACAGACCACCAGCTATACCAGGCAACCACTAACAGCACTCCACCCTCCATCCCCAAGCCCCATCCTGCATGCCCTCAGCCGCCAACCTGTTATGGCAGCCCCTTTTGATTGATAGAGTGTCCCTACTCAGGTTTAATTTATACTCGTGAATAATGCATGGAATGATGCCACTACTCCATTAAAACTTCTGCAATGGTAGAGGATGTTTTCCTTCTCCTCTTCACAACTCATCTGCTCACAGATAACATGAGAGGATGGGGACAATTTTTAGGAGATGACAGATGGAGAGCCTAAAATGTTCTTGAGATATTTATTATTAAACTAGTGTGAATGGTAAACTTGATGAATTAGTAACATACAGTATGGGACATTTTCACCAAGAGAGTTTTTACACCACATTTTTTTTTATCTTCTTACAAAAAGTCATTTTCATTCAAAATTGACAAATTATATACACTATAAACCATACATGGCTTCTGAATGTACCGAACATGTATAGGTACATTTAGTACATAGGTATTATCTTACTTTGAGTAAGATGCTTTTTTTTAAAAAAAATCTAACTCTTCAATTTGTGGGAAAATACAAGCTACCGTTTATTTTTTCCACCCTAAATATACTTAAAGCTCATTACAGTAGTTTTTTCGTCAAATTAAATTTTTCTGAATTTATGGAAAATAATTTTGTATGAAAATGTTTAGCTTTAAGTCTCATTCAGTGATATGAGGAATGCAGATGTGTGCCAGTATTAAAATTCATTTTTATAAGCTCACAGCAGATATTTTGTATGAGGAGCATTAAGAATTGTGGGAATTAACTTTGGCCGCTTTTAATTCAAAACTGTGTTTTTTTCTTCTGTGACATGTCAAAATGTCCTCCATGAAACGGGCACAATTCACATCACAGTAGTATAGGACTTTTCTGTAAATTCAGTGAGTAAGAAAACATCCATCATAAATTTGAAAAAAGGCTAAAGGTTCACACGTTGTTATTTTAAAGAGGTGATTGTGAGTAAGCATGCTACCTTCACGCACTTTCAGTGGATGTGCTTTTTATCATAACCTCAATAAAGAATCACTGTAAAAAAAAAATTTAAAAAAAGTCAACCCCCCCACCTCAACACGAGGACAATCTCTGACAAAAAGGACATGCTGATGACTGATCGTAGCTCGACCAGCATGAGACACAGGAAGACCCATGAATGTCAAAATGGGCCCCTCTTTCTTACTGTGTGTGAGCCTCCCTGCTACTTCTTCTCTGTGCCTCCATTTTTATAAATTACAGTTGTGCTTCTCAGCACTTTCCTAGCCCTGACTTCAGGTGGTCCCAGTGGGGAAGGGTAACATCTCCGTGTCCAAACAATGAAAAAGCTGATGTTTAGCTATTGTATTGTCTGTTATATACTGTATTATCATGACATCTGCTGTGATATTTACATATTGTTTTGTCATTATTTTAAATATTTTTAATACATTAAATGACATGAAGTTAAAGAAAGGCACATGGTTCAAACAGATACACAATATTCTCAGTTGGCAGTTGGGATAGTGATTCGGTTCAGTACAGATTTAGTGAACATTTTTCAGGCTATCTTATCAGAGCAACTACAAAGCATGTAAATAGTTCGACTACTGACTAGTTTTACCCTCACTTTACAGTGTATGAATAATCAATATGTTTTATTATCTACACCCTCGTAATAATCTTGTGAGGTCAAATACCATTAATGAAGAATTTATGAGTAATTCCTCTCTGCCCAAGAGTGCTTGAAGATTTAGCATTGAAGATCTACAATGTTTAGGTTCAGGAACAACTTAGTATTTGTGGGCCTGCAATATGGAACTGACTGAGCACTCCAGCTCTTATTCACAACAACCTTAAGTATAGCTATAAGGAACAAACAAAAAGTAAAAAATAAAGATAGTGTGTGTAAAACACACAGACAGGACACATTTGAAGGAAATAATATGAATTACAACCTGGTAATATATCCCTGGCTATATCACGGTGGTGAAGCTGCACCATTCCAGGTTTTGACTTAAAATTGGCTATTAACAGTGATTCCCTTCATTAAGTATTTCATTAATTCTATTCCTGACAATATTTCTCAATGAGGTATACGATTCTGGGCAGCTAATCATTTGGTTCATAAATTGTTTTGAAATAAATCATGAGCTGAAATATAATCTTCTCCAAAGAAAGAGCGAAAACGAATCCCAAAAAAACAAAAGACAAGTTGTGAGTTATTGTCAGTAGAAATTGATTCCTTTTCTAGCTGAGATGATGAGAACATAGTGCTGGGAACGTGCCAAACTTTCAGCAAAGCTGTGCTCATTGTCCAGCTGAGAGACCACCAATCTCCTGGCCAATGCATTGTTCCAGTCTGAGTATTGACATGCTTTATAAATCAGAGCCATCGGATTGCCGGTTGCTATTTTTACAGGCTACATCCTAGTGAGTGGGTATTGACCTGATCCATCCATCCATTTTCTACCGCTTATCCCGTTAGGGGTCGCTGGAACCTATCTCAGCATCTTCGGGTGACACCCTGGACAAGTCGCCAGTTCATCGCAGGGCTGACATATAGAGACAAACAGCCATCCACACTCACATTCACACCTACGGGGAATTTAGAGTGAAAAAATTAACCTAACCCCCAGTTTGCATGTTTTTGGACTGCGGGAGGAAGTCAGAGTACCCGGAGAGAACCCACGCAGACACAGGGAGAACATGCAAACTCCACACAGAAACACCCTGACCCAGAATCTTCTTGCTGTGAGGCGACAGTGCTAACCATTGCACCGCTGTGCCGCCTGTATTGACCTGATGTCCATCATTATTTCTCAAAGACACAAAATGTTTGTACATTATGCACACCCAAACATATTAGAATATTCTGGCATGTATTTTTTTCAAAATTCTGTAAATTTGTTGCGGCCCGATTACTAAAGAGTGACATACTACTCTTTCCTCCTTTTTCCCCAACCCTTATCTGTCAACAAGCTGTGCAGTCATTACAAAGCAGGGGAACATGGACTAAAGCAACATGTCTTCAATCTGTCCACAGCCATTAAGCTTCACATTAGACAGGACATGTTCATTTCCAGAGAGCTGTGTGACTGGATTGAGCTGACTCCTGTGCGCCTATTAGAGACAATAGACTGTCACGCGTCCGGTCCCATTCATGCTACGCATCCATCCATTTTCTTCAGGCATGTCAAGAAGTGGTCAACATTTTCTATTGGACTTCCAAACAAAATTGGTTGAAAATACGAAGGGCTGCCATCAAAATGTGACAAGGTGCACTAATAAAGAGGAACAGTTGGGTTATTCAGTGGTTTCGCATATTTGAAGACAAGCAGAAAACAGAAAACAAAACACTGGCCAATGATTCTGTTAAGCAAAATTTTATGTCTGAAGATTCGTTGTTGGCCCATAAAAGTGCTATTTTTCGACACCATAAGCATTTGTCATCTACTTGTGCATTTGAGGGAATAAAGCAAATATAATTCATGAATCTATTTTAATTGAAATTAAAACAAAGTTGCGACTTTGGAATGACCCACCAGGTTTTCAACTTAAATGAAATATTTTACTGATCTCGCCCATGTAAAAGTGAGAAATGACTTCTGAGCATTCCCTCTTTTACAATAATGTCAGTGGCGCAAACAATGACAATGAATAATGAAACAGCAGATCTAATAAACAATTACTGCCATTAGCAATTTATGTAGTCATGAAATTCAAGCCTATTGTAGTCCTACGACTACTGGTAAACCATTAACAATAGAACCTGTTCTTCATCGAGGCATATTCACAATATTTCATATAAAATGTATTTTCAGCAAAAGGGAAACTACTTGGAATTTATGTCTTTGAACAGCCCTTTTATTATTTCCTGAAAAAAAAAAGCAAAACGAATAAATAAATACAGTATCTTCATACAAACAGTATGACGGGTTATTTTTATTCTCCGGTATTTCTTTAATTTAGATAAAGCACTGTGGAAAGTCATGCTTAATTCACTGAAATCATTCCTGATTGCACTGTAACCATGGATTCAGACAACATTCCAAAAACTACTCTTTAAAAGTAATAAAAAATGTTTTAACATGGTTACTAACAGACAGTGGACAAAGGACCATGTTCTTAGGGCAGAAGTTCACTTACTTTGTATTTCAAGAAACATTATATATACATACAATCAAAACTGAATTTTGAGTCAGTGAAAATAAAGAAAAAAGTAGTTATGAGTAAATATTTAGCTCTCTGGTGCATGTTTTATTTATTTGTACCACAGCCCTGTTTAGAGGAATTTTTCATGATGGATGTCACAGAAAATTTCAATACTGGAAATATCAAAAATCACTGACTCCTGAAGAATGTTGATGACTTCTGTGCATTCCAGATTGACTTGTAAACTATATCTTAAAGAAGATGGGCTGCCATTTTTAAACCAAATTGTAGCCCTGTCCAAATTTGGAAAATTGCATTCATTATACACTAGATAATTTTCTTATCCTGTGCTTTTTTTTTAGCATTTTTGGTGACATGGCTTAAATACTTGAAAATTGTTGTTATTTAGGCACTGTGTACAGAGATGTGAAACTAACATTTTCCTGTACATTTTGGCCTCTTGTCCACGCATAAACAAATGTTTTAGGTTACTATGAAGAGATATTTTTTAAGACGTCTTCTAAAGTTGATTAAATAAATAAATAATTAATTAAAACAAAGGTTTTGGGACAAAAAATACCTCACACGTGATTTTGTGGATGCCATGATTTCCAGGGCCAGTGTGTCTTTATAGGAGGACTTGGCAATTGCTTAGAGTGCCACTTTCACGGGGATGGAAACATTTAGGCTGAACTATAAAAATCTGGAGCATCTAGGGAAGTTTGCTTATGTTGTAAACACACAAAAGAAGACGGAGGCATATGTCAATCACACATGGTGCACCAACAGTTGCCTCCTGCCCTGGCTCACATGGTGGCTGTGGCTCAGACTGTAGAGCAGTCTTCCAGTGATGCAAAGATTTCTGCAGATAGCATGTCAAAGTGTACTTGAGCAAGTACACTGAACCCCAAATTGCTCCTGATGCTGTGCCGTCAGTGTATGAATGTGTGAATGCAGTGTAAAAGCGCTTTGAGTGATCAACAATGACTAGAGAAGTGCTATTTAGATACAGGACGTTTACCATTTACATAGGCCAATGGTAACCTGATTAACTGACATCAACTATCTGACTGTCTCCCTAAAAACAAACAGTCCCCTCGAGGCTACAGAAACACTGCAGCATGTAAAAACCATTAAAATTATCTGGCTGTGAAAGTATAAAAGTAAGTAAATAAAGCTCCAATGTGTACACATCTGAAATGCAAACTTTATTTGTTTATTTTATTTGTTGTTTATATATGTCTGCTCACATATGTGTGATTGCCACACATGAGAAAGTGCTGTACATGGGCTCGGATAATTTTGAAAAGAGTTACCTTGTTTTCTGTCATTGTTTCATCTGTCAAGGTTATCAGATTTGTTATATGCAGGCCCTTTTGGTTGCATTGTTTTTTAAGGATCTGTAAAATTACCGTATATTGCATACTGTAATATTGTTGACTCTAAAGCTCACTAGCTTTGCACTGATTTTGAATTATTTGTGTGGCATACTGGCATTTTTTAGTTTTGGTGTTTTTTTCTTTATATATATGACAGATTAGTTTGAGGTTTGTGTGTTGTTACTGTTATTTTACACTGCAAATAGAAGGACAGGATAGTAGATTTTAACCTAGATGGCAGCCAACCAAGGTCCCAAAGTGTTGGAAACATCAAAGTGATGCTTTGCATCATTTTAACGTTGACTATACACAAATGGATCCCCTTTTACTTTGGGCCAGAAAGGTTTCAGATCAAGGATTAGAGAATATGTGTCAAATAACTGTTAATTAATGAATGCTTTTTAAGCCACTTTGGCAAAGGGGCCCAGAAATCCCTAGACCCTTGCAGCATGTGTGTAAAGAGATATTTTGTAAAAGGAAGGATGTGGGACTTCTGGTTATGGCGTCCTGGCGACCTGAGCTGCAGCAGGATTTAGAGTTCCAACCCTGTGTGCTTTATTTTGCACTCCATTTAGTCAAATCAAACCTCAACTAACTTATTTTGAGCTACATGTTGTGAACAAATTGCCAAAAAAGGAAAAACCCAACCAGATTAAATTGGCAATGAGTGGCGACGTCGACGACTCTAGCACGGACCTTACTTCAGTGGATGGCGAAGGGGATATGGAAGAGGCTAATGTAAGCCATCAAGCCGAAGGAGCGAACATCTTAGCTGCCATATATTCACTGAGAGCAAACGTTTATATACAGCTGCATGAAGTCTTTTCTTCTAAACAGGAGATAAAAGAAGCAATTCATGCTTTTTCTGAAAGTCTAAAGTTGGCAGAATCCCCCATTAGCAAAGCCAAAGGTGACATTTCAGCGCTAGCCAGCAGGGAAACGTCCCTGCCAAAGAAGTTCAAGAGTTCACACTAAAGCTTGGTTACCTTGAAAACAAACACCGAAGCTCTAACCTATGGTTAATTGGTTTGCCTGAAAAAGTTGAAGATGGAGACGTAGTCACATTCCTCCAAACCTGGCTGCCTGAAACTTTTGGGCCATACACATTTCCTAACCCCGTCATTATCGAGAGTGCCCATCGTCTGCCCGGTCGACAAAATCCGAATGGACCCCCTCGAACTTTCATCATGAAGATCTTTAACTATCATGACAAAGTAAAGAGTGATGAGAGCAGCTCGACAAAAAGGTACTGGGACCACCAAGTCATGCTTTTTCCAGACCTGTCTGTGTTGGTACAGAAACAACGGAAACGGTAAAAAGATGTAAAGCAGCAACTCCAGAAATTACACATTGACTATGGACTTGTCTTTCCAGCAAAGATGAGGATTTTGTACAAAGGGAACTGACACTTATTCCACTCATCAAAGCTGGTTGAAGCATTCATTAAACCTGTTAACCAGCAGAAAACAGGTAACTAACAGCCAGCTGAATAAGAAAGTGTCAGTCTCAGTTATAAATACGTCTTTACTCCTTATGAATGACAATTAAGAGCAATGTCATAGTGTTTAAACATCATTTATCTTATCATTTAACACAATTAAATCTGATCTCGTTATTTGCATATTTAACTTGAATGGTGAGATGGGTTACGTATTTGATTATCAGCAGGGTCGGGACAATTGATCTATATATTTTAAGTAGGATGTCACTTTTCCGCTCCTTTTAAAGGATCAGTGAACTTAACCAAGTCACTGGCAGTGGGGGAGGGCTATCTGTGTAACTTGATCACAGGGGGTGGGAAGAGTTAAGAAGTTTAAATTGTTATGAGTGTTCTTTTGGTTTCTTTGTTGAATTGTAAGGTGCATTTTTTCACAGATAAGGCAAAATGTTATCAACAGGGCTGTATTATAATCAAATATAAATAAACGAATAGGAATTTTAACCTTCAGATAGTCTCCTGGAATGTTAGAGGCCTCAAGAAATTAGTAAAAGTTAAACAAGTTATGAATTGACTTAAGCAATATCATCAAAATTTGTTTTGTTACAAGAAACAAACCTGCTTTCAAGCCAAACAGGTCGTTTAAGGAAAACATGGCCAGGTCAAGTGATTACTTACTCTTTCTTATCACATGCCAGGGTAGTTACAGTGCTTGTGCATAAGTCTGTTCCTCTTTGAATACAAAAAACAATCTTGGACCCAGCGGGCAAATTCATTGTCATGCAAGCCTCATTATTAAATCGAGACAGTCTTTGTGAATTTATATGGTCATAATAATGATGACCCAAACTTTAATAACAATATATTTTTATTAATTCCCTCCCTACAAAGTTCCATAATAATACGGGGAGACTATAACTGTACCCTAAGTCCAAAACTTGACCAGTCTTCAGGCACAGATTTAACTCATGCTAGAAAGAGGAAAATTATCCACCAGTTTATGTAAGAACTTAATCTAATTGATATCTGGAGATTGGACAACCCTACCCTAAATCTTGCCACTCCAATACAATATCTACAGTCGCATAGACTTCTTTCTTATGTCCAAGTCTCTTATTCCTAATGTTAATAGCTGTGTTTACAAGAGTATGCTCATTTCTGATCATGCTTTAATTCATCTTAATTACTTAGCTACAACAGCTGTTAAAGGTAAGACTCTATGGTGCCTGAAGCCCCACTGGCTATAAAATCCCAAATTTTCTAGATTATGTTGGGCGAAATATTGATAACTATTTTCAGTTGCACACAACAGAAACATTTTCTACAGTAAGATGGGAGGCTTTCAAAGCCTTTATTAGGGGACAAATGATGGGATACACAATAAATAAACCAAATAAACAATATGTAAAGATGTAAGAGCTGGATATGGATATAAAGAAACTTGAATTGGAAATCATTGTCGATAATAGTAGAGACAACAGAAACTAACTATTCTAAAAGCAAAAGTACAACAAGTAATCCACCAAAAAAGCCCTAGTGGGATTAATTAGACTGAAGCAGACTTACTATGATCAAGGAGAGAAGGCAGAGAAACTACTCACATGGCGCGTTAAAAAACAACAAAATGAACGAATCACAGAAATTGTGACTGCTGTTGGAGATAAAACATCAAACCCCCAAATAATTAATATACTATTTAAATCATATTTTACACAGTTATATTCATCAGAATAATCAGTGACCAGTGAATCTCTTAACAATTTTTTTTGATCTATTGAAGTTCCATTAACTTAATGAGGAAGCTAAAGCTGATTTGGAATCCCCTATCACAACAGCTGAAAATTCTGAAGTAATTGATAAAATTAAAGGGGGTAAGAACCCTGGCCCAGATGGACTACCTATGGACATTTATAGGCCTGAAATTCCCAAATCTCCTTTACTATTTCAATTTACACCAATTTGGCATGATTGTGAGTTTACACCTGGTAAACAGGACCCGGGATTCAAAAATTGTACATAGTCAAAGGCCTGAGTATAATTGCAGAACTATTTAAAAATAACATTCTCATGTCATATGATGAGTTGAGTCGAGAGTATGACATCCATCCAAAACATTTTTTTAGATATTTGCATATAAGAAACTATATATACAGTATAAGATACAAAAATCTTCATCTCTACCTACTCTCACCTCTATAGAAGAAATAGCAACAAATCAACATCCTAAGAGGGGTCTGACTATGCAATAATTGTAGAGGGATCTCAAGTTAAGTCAGATAATAAAAGACTTGCATGGTGTGAGGACTTAATTCTGAGATCTCAGCTGAGGACTGGGAGATGGCCTGCTTAAAATCATAATCACAAACAATAAATATCCATTTTAAATTACTTCAATATAAGTGGATCATGAGAATTTATATAACCCCAATTCAGATGAATAAATTCAACCCCAATAATCCCGACACATGTTACAAATGTGGTAGAAAGGGTACATTATACCATTGCCTATGGGACTGCCCACAGATCCAGGCTTTTTGGTTGGAAGTGATGGACATGATATTACATGTCACAGGGATAAATCTATTAAGATGTGCCAAATTGTGTTATCTTGGTGTCTGTGCGGGGGGGACCTAGTTTGTGAATTAAGCAAGGCAAACAAGTCTATGATCACATTTTGCTTGATACAAGTAAAGCATACCATAGCCAAATCTCGGAAATCCTCTACCGGACCAAGCCTTGTTTGGCTGGCTGGTCTTTCAGATTCACTTGCACTTAAAAAAACTAACATTTGTGATGAAGGGTAAATACTCCATCCTCGAAAACAACATGGAGATCTTTCATGTTATTCTTAGAGGGAAAGAAAGCATTGGAAGCATGCTCGCCTTGATTGTCCTCCTTTGATTACGATTATTGTATTTTTATGTATCTAATATATACATTTTTGTTTTTTTATTTATTTCAAATGCTTTTCTCTCTTGGATAATAATTTTTGGCTTTGAATTATTGGACCACCAGTGACAATTTTTGTTTTGGACTGGACCATTGTTTTGGATGAGATTTTAGAAAAATATCTGTGTTCTATTTTTAAGATTTAGGTTTGTATTACTACCTGCTATTGTCTTTTCATTTAATCTTTTATTAACAAAATTTAAAAGCTGTGTTGAGCTGAGGGGAATTGTACTACTGGGTAATAATTTTGCACTCAAGGCAAATTCTTTCTGTTGTATGTTTTCTGCCACTTACGCGGATCCCGGTCGAGGGGGCAACAGTCTGAGAAGCGAGATCCAGACATTCCTCTCCCCAGCCACTTTCACCAACTCTTCCGGGGGGACACCAAGACGTTCCCAAGCCAGCCAAGAGATATAATCTCTCCTGCGTGTCCTTGGTCTCCCCTGGGGTCTCCTCCTGGATGGGCATGCTTGAAACACCTCCCCTGGGAGACGTCCAGGAGACATCCTAACCAGATGCCCGAACCACTTCGACTGGTTCCTCTCAACGTTTCTACTCCAAGCTCCTCCCGGATGTTCGAGGTCCTCACCCTATCTCTAAGGCTGAGCCCAGCCACCCTGCGAAGGAAACTCATTTCGGCTATTTGTATTTGTAATCTTTCCGTGAAAGTTCTCAGTCATCCAGGTCATCTTGATCTCGGAGTCTCGGAGATAAGAAGTCCAGTTGCTTCCTACTAAACACTCCGAGATATTTGTAATCTCATTCTTTCGGTCACTACCCAGAGCTCATGACCATATGTGAGAGTTGGAACCGAGATCGACTGGTAAATAAACAGCACCACCACAACAGATCGCACCCCAATCCGTGTGTCGATCTACCACTCCGTTTTCCTCTTACTTGTGAAAAAGACCCTGAGATACTCCTCCACTTGGGGAAGTAACTCGTCCCCAACCCGGAGTGGGCAATCTACCCTTTTCCGGCTGAGAACCATGGCCGCAGATTTAGAGGTGCTGATCCTCAACCCTGCCACTTCAACTTGGCTGCAACCCATCCCAGAGTGAGCTGGAGGTCACTGTTCGATGAGGCCAACAGGACTACGTCATCAAAAAGCAGAGATGGAATCTTGAACCAATCTCTGGCTCCAACAATACAGAGATCGAATGGCCCATAACAAAAGGCCATCTACCCCATACTCCCGGAGCACCCCCGACAGGACATCTTGAGGGACAAGGTCATAAGCCTTTTCCAGCCCCACAAAACACATGCAGATTGGTTGGAAACACTCTCATTCCCCCTCCAATACACTTGCGAGGGTATAGAGTGGGTACAGCATTCCACGGCCAGGACAAAAACCACATTGCTCCTCTTGAATCCGAGGTTCAACCCTCAGCCGGACTCTCCTCTCCAGCATCCTGGAGTAGACCTTCCCAGGGAGGCTGAGGAGTATGATCCCCATCTGATCCCGATTCTGGAACAACCAACCCTGTCTGCCAATCCAAAGGCACTGTCCCCAATGTCCACACAATGTTGCAGAGGTGTGTCAGCCAGGATACCCCTACAACATCCAGAGCCTTGAGGATCTTGGGGCAAATCTCATCCACACGCTGTGGAGCTGTTTAACAGCCTAGGCGACCTCGACTCCAGTGATGAGAGAGCCCACCCCAGAGTCCTCTGGCTCTGCTTCCGCCACAGAATGCATGTTGGTGGGATTGAGGAGATCATCGAATTATTCCTTCCACTGCCTGACTGTACACTCAGTTGAGGTCAGCAGCTCCCCTCCCGCACTGAAGACCGTGTGGACAGGGTGCCGCTATCCCCACCTGAGCCGATCCCAGACCCTGCATTTAACATGTTGAAGTGTCCTTGAGCAAGACACTGAACCTCAAATTGCTCCTGATGCTGCACCATCAGTGTATGAGTGTATGTTAATGGTTAACGCTCCTGATGAGCAGTCTGCAAGGTAGTGGGTGCGTGGGTGGATGCAAAACCTGAAGTGTAAAAGTGCTTTCAGTGGTCAAAAACGAGTAGAAAAGCGCTATATAAATACAGGACATCTGTCTATGAAGATTCTCAGTCATCCAGGTCATGGTAATCTTGGTGTTTAGGTTGAAGGCAACTGGAATTTCTTGAAGACGTTTTAGCCTCTCTTCCAAAAGGCTTCTTCAGTTCCTGGTAGGGAGTCCCCAGTATTTAACCTTGTGAAGGATCATTCACACCTAAGGGAGTGGACAAAGGGCATAATACCTGTCCACTGACCTATCAGTTGGGTTGTCACTGCCCCTGGTCATCACATGTGTCGCTGGTATCACATGAGCAAAGGTGTGAATGGTGGCTAAGTTTTCTGGGGAGGGATTTCAAAACTGCATTATATGTGGCAGACAATAGATGTCTAAGGCCTCCTCCTCTGTTAAGTGACGGCTGTTCCAGCTTGACATAGATGGCATCCTTCACTCCTCTCTCAAACCATCTATCCACCCTGTCCACCACATGCACATTCTCATCCTCAAAGGAATATCCCTTCTCCTTTTAATGGGTGGACTGCTGAGTCCTAGCCAGAGGAGCTGGCTCTTCGGTGTTTGGCCATGCATTTGTGGAGAGGTTTTTTTGGTCTCCGCAATGTAAAAATCTGTGCACTTCTCACTGCACTGGAGTGCATAAACAACATTGCCAAGTTTGTGTCTGGGAGTTTTGTATATGTGTGAATGCAAAACCTATAGGAGACATTGAACCCCCCTCCTAACCCCGGAGGGGAGAGGAGAGTTGGGTACCTGGAGGAGGCGCATGGTGCTGCGGTGTGTCACCAACCATCGCCCCATGCTGCTTAAGGTTCCGAGTTTTACAAGCGACTTGAGTGTTCAACAATGACTAGAAAAGCGCTATATAAATACAGGACATTTACCATTTACTGGTTACTTTAGCTGTCTACAGCCTCAGAAGTCCCACAAGCCAGCAATGCCCTGTAAGTCTCCTTCTTCAGCTTTACGGCCCCTTTCACCTCTAGTGTCCACCTGCGGGTTCTGGCCACAACTCACATCAGCAACCTTGCTAACACAGCTTAGATCATCCGCCTTGGCAATGACAGCACGGAACATGGCCCCCATTCATATGTTCCCCACTACTTCCAGGATGTGGTTGAAGCTCTGCTTGGAGATGGGAGTTGAAGACCATTTTGACAGGGTCCTCAGCCAGACGCTCCCTGCAGACCCTTACTATACATTTGGGCCTGCCTGGTATGTCTGGTATCATCCCCCACAACCTGATCAAACTAACCACCAGATTGTGATTAGTTGACAGTTCTGCTCCTCCCTTTACCCGAGTGTCCAGCACATGTGGTTGAAGATCAGGTAATATAACTACAAAATGAATGATTGACTGTTGACCTAGGGTGTCCTGGTGTAAAGTGCACTTATGGACACTCATATGGCTGAGCATGGTGTAGATTATGGACAAACTGCGGCTAGCACAGAAATCAAATAACTGAACACCACTCGGGTTCAAATCGGGCAGGCTTTTCCACTCAATCCTACCCTTCCAGGTCTCGCTGTTATTGCCCACGCAAGCATTGAATTCTCCCAGTAGAACAATGGAGTAGGGGCACTTTCCAGCACCTGTTCCAAAGACTCAAAAAAGGATAGGTACTCTAAACTGCTATTTGCCACATAGGCGCAAACCAAAGTCAGGACCCGTTGCCCAACCTCAAGCTCCGTAGAATTTACTTGTGGAATTTTTGTTTGAATGTTCTCCTCTTTAACTCGCCATGGGTTCTGGCTCCCACCAGAGTGATGTGCATCAGCCCCACCCTTTTGTGCACTGGGGTATACTCCAACACACTGGCTGAGAAACAGAGAGCTATTGCCCTTGGTATCACAGAACTGATTTGTCCCACTGTTAATAAGAATGTATTGATTAGTGCAGCTTTAAAGCTAACAAAATTTACCACTGAAAGATCCTCCGCCACCAACTACCGAACAAGTTTTTGCATGCAAGCCGATACAGTAATCATCAGTGGACCGATCATTAAAACAGTGTACATTTTCCACTTGCTGCAGCTCAGATTCTGTTGTTTGACTACAGGCTCTCTCCGGCACATTATCCACACACACTTAGAGGTCGGCTCCGAATTTAATGACTCTCACTACACTTGCTTGAAGTCATTTTGCTGACACGTATGCACGCAACCCAATTAATATGCCACGACTGCACGTAACTGCTTCCGATTGGAAATCAGATATTGGTCCTGCTAATTTGAACAGTACACTAAGCAACACTTCACATGACAGCCACTTCCAGTTGTTGTCACAGATCAGTATCAACTGGAATTGGAGCACGAATACAAATAGCTCAATATGGGGCATGGTGTGTTGAGTTTCTGAAGCACTTCACTGACTTGTCATGAATAATTCTTATTTCTTGGGGTTTTTTTTAAATTATTTTTGGTGACATTTCTGCTCTGCTGGGCAGCAACAGCAGGGAATGACAGCGTAGACGGAATAGAGGGAAGGGATGACATGCAACAAAGGTCAGGAGGAGAGGATGTCGAACAAACTGTCAGGACGCCCCATCCGTCCTTATTTTTATGCTTAAACTTAGATGACAGACATTCTGCTTTATCATTTCTTTCAAACTTTCTATTCAACTTCTTTTGTGTGTTTTCTTCCTACAAACCAGTCTTTTTATCTCACTTTCCAATCTACTACGTCTTTCAGCAAACAAAAAACAGACCACAGATGTGAGCTTTTATTGGGGTAATGAATAGTAAAATAGTCTAGCTAACTGAGCAATTGAACAAGTATAACGTAAACCCCAGGAAAGCTTCTGGACCCGACGATGTTCCCAGGAAAGTGTTCGGGGCCTGTGCTGCACAACTCTTGCAGGTCTTCACCACAATTTTCAACCTATCCCTGTCACAGTCAACAATCCCATCTTGCCTGAAATCTGCCACCATCATCCCGGTATCAAAAAAAATCAGCCATCGTTAGCCACAAGGACTACCGCCCAGTTGTACTCACATTCATCATCACCAAGTGCCTGGAACAGCTGGTCCTGAACCATATCAAGACCTACCTACCTCCCTCCTTCGACCCTCACCAGTTCGCTTACAGGGCGAACAGATTGACTGAGGACGCAATAGCCATCATGCTTCACACTTCGCTGAGCAACCTGGGGAGCATCCAAGATGCTCTTCATTGACTATATGTCAGCATTTAATACTATCATCCCTGACATCCTGGTCAGCAAACTGTCTGACCTTGGACTCCCCCCACACGCCTGCTCCTGGATTACAGACTTCTTCATGATCAGACCCCAGACAATCAAACTCTGCCCCCATCTCTTTTCCACCCGGACACTGAGCACGGGCTCCCCACAAGGGTGTCTGCTGAGCCCGCTGCACTCTACACTCTCTACACGACTGACTGCAGACCTGCCCACTCCAACAACACCATCATTACGTTTGCAGATGACACGACAGTGGTTGGACTGATCACAGGGGGAGATAAGTCTGTCTAAAGGGATGACATCCTGAAACTCTCTGAGTGGTGCTCAGAAAACAACCTTGTCTCTGAACACCACAAAGACCAAAGAAATCATCCTGGACTTTAGAAAACACAAGGCAGATCTATCCCCCCTCTTTATACATGGTGACTGCGTGGAGAGGGTCCACACCTTTACCTTCCTGGTCACCATGATCTCTGCTCACCTTTCCTGGTCTGCAAACACCTCAGCTTTCATCAAGAAGCCACAGCAGCGTCTGCACTTCCCGAGAGTGCTCAAGAAAAATAACATCTGTGAAAAGCTGCTGGTGACCTTCTTCTGCTCTACCATCGAGAACATCCTGACTTACTGCATCACAGTGTGGTTCTCCCACTGCACCAAGGCAGATAGGGAGAGACTCCAGACAGTGGTCAAGACAGCACAAAAGATCATTGGCTCCCTCCCCTCCCTTAACGTCATATTCATTCCGCTGCCTCACCAGAGCTGAAGCAATCACAAGAGTCAGCACCCATCCTCCACACCACCTGTTTGACCCGTTACCCTCTGGCAGGCGTTACAGATCCATCAAAACCAGGACAAACAGACTCAGAAATAGCTTCTTCCCTTCTTCTGCAATATTGACAGAGATTGACTATATTTTTATATTTTAGTGACTGTATTTACTTTATATTTTTTATATTTAAGTATTGTTGCTTGTAGTTTTTAGTCATAGTTTATGTTGTTTGTCATACTTGGTTGCTGCTATAATTCCGTTATACAGTGACAATAAAAAGGATTCTGATTCTAATTCTTATTCTAAACATATCATGTACAACACAGGTACAGTACAGAAAAGGGAGACAATGAGAATTTAAAGTCATAATAAGCAAGAAACGTGACACTAAAAATCACAGTACCCTTCATAATGTATAATGGTGCAGTGCTAACTGTCAGTGCCATGAAGTAGAGGATGCAACTCTTCATTCCAGGGACGGCATTGGAAACAGCAGCTCTATTCTTCCTCACCAATTTGAAACCTAAAATATAATTATTGTGGCACAGGAAAAGCCAGAGGATCACCAGTCAGTAGAACTGATCCATACAAAACTACACATCAATCTTTCAATAGTATAAAAGAGCCATTTCAACAAAAATATATGTTGCAGATCAGGGAGGGATAGGTTAATAATCTGAGAAAGGATGTCCAAACCTAAAGTAAATGTAGTTGAAACTAAAGCAATTCCAGATCATAAACCTTTGCCAAGGATGAATAACCCCCACCAACATGTTAATAACCCTTGCATAAACGCTTCAAGTCTAATAATAGTGTGATATATAAAATCCACAAATTGACCCTTAGAACATTTGTCTTTGAATATTTGTATTTTTGTCCATATATGCAGTAGTTCTGACAATTACAAAAAAAACAATTTCCCTAATGGCAGGATTGTGGAATTCATCTCATTTGTTCTTTGGTAGGAATACTGAGATGGTTTACCCTATTTTTATACTCTTGAGCTTTTAATATTTATTAAAGATTCAAGATGTAAGCCAATATACCAAAAACTGCTCAAATTGCTAATGTTAAAGAATCCCTTTTAAAAATTCCTGGGTTTGTAGATCCTAATCTACATAACCTCCAACATTTTGAAGGATCTAAGCTGGACCAAGATCCACCTCTAGTAAAATTTTCAGGGTTTTTTTTCATTTTCCTTTTTTGTGTAATCCTGCTAACAATCTTAGATACAAGTAAACAAACAAATATACAGATCACACCACGTAACATTCATGTTCAAGGTTAAAATTTCTTATTAAAAACTCAAAAATTAGAAGCAAAAGTTTAATACAATTCTTCTTATTATAAATTAATACATTTGAAAGAAGTCAATTATTAAATATTTTTGCTACAAAATTATGGCCAATGGGTTATAATAGTTTTTGTGTGTGTGTGTGTGTGCATATTTCACTGCACTCTATAAGTTGGGGGCAAATTGATCATATCACTGAGAACATTCACAGTGACATATGGAAGTCGCATACATTGACCACCCTGCCTAGAAATTAAGTGTGTTTTCAAATGTTGTTTGAAACAGTTAAATATAATCAAAAATAAGATATGATGTTTAACCATGGTAGTAACATGAATGTAAATGCAGTCAGTGGTGCACACAGTGTAGTTTGTCATTTCATACTTTCATGGTCAGGGTTGTGCATCAGAACTGTGTGATGAAAATGGATTGCCAGGTTTTTGTAGCAGCAACTATAAAAGTTTTTGTATTCACGGCATATATTGTGTCAACATTAAAATCCCACAGAGCATTACGGAAAGTGCAGCTCCATACAGTAAAATTATAGCTCTCACTGTCATAGATCCTGTAATCATATTCCATTGAACTTGAAACAGCAGGTCAATGGTTCGTACAGTGCCTGCGCTCCATGTGAGCTGGCTGACTGAAGCAAGCCAATATAAACAACTCACACGGCTGTCACTGGACAGGATGACGGCTGAGCTCAATGGGAGCTGGAGCCAGACTATACAGACAAATACAGCAAACAGGTGCATCAGTTTTGTTTCAAGGTTCTGACAGAGGATGATTGAGAGTCTATATGTTTGCACGTAAGCATAAGAGGCCACAGTAAAATGGAGAATGAACATAGGTCAAAGTAAGTGTCAGAATGATGTGCAGGGAGGTTTAAATGTGAACCTTTATCAAATGGATGAATTCAGACTGTGGACGTTGGAGGCAACTCATGTTTGAAATGATTTTTCACATCCAAATAGGCCAACATATACAAGGGGACTTCCTGGAGAACATCTGCAGCACGTTAGGCAAAAAACTATGGTGGTATTTGCACAGCTAGATCAATACAAATCTCCCGGATACACTTCTCTGTGACCTACACTGACAGATGGTAGATCTCTGTCACAAGGTTGGTACTGGCTGTCCAATCTATCTCATTCTTAGCTCTGATCAATCCACTAATTAGACTGGGGCATGTGCTTGTGGAACCAGCAGTCATGATATGTCTCTTCGAGCTTCTAATGGACATTATGACTAAGTTCAGTAGGTGAAATATCTCACTAGACTCACCTTTGTGTTGAGCAGTGTGCATAAAACATGTCCTCATTACAGTTTCCATTATATAATGTCACTGCTGAAATTTCAACAGTAAGTCATTGACTGCTGAATCACAAAAACAAAATCTGTTCTGTGTGTTTTTGTAATTAAGTATATTTTTCTTTTGAAAATTTACTCTTCAAAAGTTGAGTTCGTAAGAAATCAAACTTTCAGAGTGCTCAATTGACTCACATTTCAGTGCTACAGCATCACTTGGATAATTTCTCTTTAATGTTTACTTTAATATTATACATTGTTATATACGATCCATTAAGCCAAACGTCATGTTTGCTCTGCTTCCCTCCTCCATTTCTCCTTCACTCACCTGTGAGTGATGAGCCATAATATAAACTATCATTCTATGTTGCTTTGTTCTGTACATAAGTCTTTTTGTTGTGGGAGGATAATAACTTCTCTTTGCCACTTCTAAAATGTTCCCTCTTATAGGGTTCTTTGGACATTTTTTGTACACTGCACAGACTAAGCCTACTGAGGCAATGTGGTTTGTGAACTGACTCGATTTTATGGTTATTCATTTTGTCTGCTATACATTACATGTCAGCATTTTTTTAAATGTATGTTTGTTTTATTGTCTGCTCTATAAGATCATAAGACCTGTGCTTTTTAGTTAAATGTCTTCTATTAATGATAATTCCATATGGATGGATGATTATGAAAAACTTCTGTTTCTTAATTTTGTTTTAGGAAGGGAACTTTTCTTGTTGTAGATTTTATCTGCAAAGCGAAAAGGCAGAACACAATATAAAATTGTTTAAGTAAATATTTACAAAGCTGCAATGCAAAATAATGCTTGACCGCTGCTACTGTAAATGTGAGGTCTGGTAAAATATGAGGGCTGGGCACTCTGTGTGGATAACAAGAAAATAAAATAAAATGAAATTATCATCTATTTAACATAATGCATTATATGATCACCTTAGAATTAGTAACATTTCTTATGTTATGGCATTGTTATGTTTGGCATTGTTTAATATTATGTATCATATATGTAGTCATTAAACTCAAAGACAGTGTGCCAGATCCACTAAGAACGGACTATGCCCGCTAATAGAACCATGATTTGGACAGAATTTGCACAGAAAAGGTTTTTTTTTTGCAAAAGCGTGAGGAATTGTTTTGTGGATTTTGCTCACTTTGTACTGTTTTCCAGTAAACCAAATTTTCAGACAGCTTGACTTCAAGAGTTCTGTATCTCCAGTTAAATAAATACAGTTGATTGAATTATTGCCTTGCTTTGGCTTATGCTCCTATTTATTTATTCAGTTATTTATTTATGAATTACTTATTTATAAGGGGATGTTTTGGGGATGCTTGGCCCAGTGAACTGTAGATACACTGGAAGATGTGTGATTCTAGAAATATTTGCATGGGTGCGCTAGTTGTCACTGAGGAAACAACCAGGTGGATGGTGAGTCAAATTTGTTTGAAACAATCATTTCAAGCATATTTACAAAAATATTTTTGAAAAATAATGAGACAAAAAAAAAAGAAAAAAAAGAATTTAAGTTTAAAATATTGAAAAAATGAACTAACATTCTAAACAGAATGTGATGAAAGATTTGTTTTGGTAGTATGTAAAATTATATAATTTTCTATCTCTAGATACAGTATATCCTATCACCCTATCACTAAACTGGCCTCCACTGGTCAGGTCCAGTTTGTGGACCAGCCCTGTTCAGACTGCTGAGCCTGGTTGACCTTATCCTTGGCACCCACTATGAGTCCCTTGTGATATGATGACATAAAAATCATTGAGCTGTAGAGCCACTTACAGCTACAACTTAAACCACATTATTACACTGCTGGCTCAACTCAGCCAACAACTCTCTGAATGAAACAAACACATCAGGACAAACGAATGTCTGCAACTATTCTGTTACAGATTGCTCAGTGGTAGAATCGCAGATCTCTGCCAACAGAAAAGCTGCTCCATGTGTGTGGACCAGCGAACCAATGTCACGTTGCTCATAGGTCATGTCATTTCCAAAAGCCATGATACACTTGTCACAACATTCATCTCGCCTCGTGAAATGCATGCCCAATCACATTTGAGACACAGCGACGTGAAATCGGACAACAGTGTGAGCATGCAGCATATGATATAATTTTCATGGAATATTTCTTTTTTCTCCTCTTATCATGAGCTCAGACAATATCGTCTAGTTGCCTGGCAGCTGTCATGCTGATAGAGAGCAAACTGAGGAATGTGAGTGGCAAACAGCTTCCTTATGACAGTATTGAGATTGTACATCCACACATCATGCAGCCAGTCCTCCTGGTTAATGCAGGCAGCAGAGAGCATCCTGGTAAACAACATATTTTGCAGTCTGTGCTGCTGTAATAACAGTATAGGCCTCTGAAAAAGAAATGAAATGCATTAAAATGCAATTAGACACAAATTCACCATGTATCCAGATAAATAGACTTGAAAAAAAAGGGTACAGTGATTGCCCTTGGTTGGTATTTGTCACTCTGCGCAAGCTAATCACTAACAGGCTGATCTGATGAAACGAGCCAGTGTGAATCTTGATGTTAAAAAAAAAAAATGAAAGCCCCAGGACGAGACTTTTTTATCAACAATGTGATGTTGCTGAGTTACAATTCAAGATAAACACAACAGATTGATACAGTTCATGAGAAAGAATTAAGATTTTTATTTTGCGGTATCAAGTGTTGAGTAAACCACACGTCAGGCTTTTTAGCACCTCGTTAAAAGTCAAGCCCAGCCTGAATTATTCATGGTTCAAATATTGTTCTCCCGCCCTTGCTTTTTTCCAGGAGATATTGTTTGGTGCGAGGACAAACCTAAGAGCCATTGAGCTGTTGCATTTAAGAGCACTTTACATACATAAAGAGAGCTATGGTGAAATTAGGATCACAAACATGAGTAACACAGCGTAGATGTAAAGAATTTGTCATTGGTGGGGATGAGTTGTGATTGCTTTGAAATATCTGCGGTGTACTGACAGGAAATGAAGCATAACCTGTTGTACACTGAACCCACAGTAAGTCTGATTTGAGATCGCCTAGCACTCTTTAAATCATATATATGTTGGAGCTGCTCGGATCTCACACTCACTAAGTCACCCCAAAAGGTTCAAGTTTGGAGGTAAGGCAGCAGACAAGGTCTCATGATCCTCATGGTCACGTTTTAGCTTAAGGGAAATGCAGGCTTGCTCAAATGAGTCCTTAGTGGGGCTCTTGAAGGAACAAGGCAAAGCCAGAGTGTGGCCTTCCTTGACAGCTAGATATTAGCTTATTAAAATCTATCCCTGTGTCTTCTAAGTGAAGTCCATCAACACCAAACCATCTTTTTCCCTTTCACTCCTGATATACTTTGCTTTTTAAGTCATCTCCGAATTTATCCTATGTTGGATGGCAAAAACTGAGCTATTTTAGAAAAGGTGGCTGTTTTACAATGTGGGTGTTTATGCTCATTTTTCTGTTCATTCTGTCAACTGACTACAGGAGCAAAAAACTTTAATCAGTGGATCACAGATGAACATATTACATTAATACATATATCATATTCTTGTATTTTGTGCCTAACTGGCTGTTTTATATAAATATCTTTTCAGCATTAATTAACCCATAAACCCAGATGAAGAACATGCAACTAATGTCTCTGGTCAAACTGGCACTTGTGATTGATGGTGACTGCCATGGATTGTAAAATGTACTGTAAATGGATGACAGCTCCCCTTAAGTTAAAATGTGTTAAAGTCTCCTGGTGTCTTGGTGCAGTATATATCTAAATGCCTCATGTTAGCGGATGCATCATGGATGCATCAATGTCATGGGCCAAAAAAACTCAAAGTTCATATTCTGTACCTGATATAAATGGATGAGAATTTAATCACTGCCACCACGTTATCACTGATGAGCAGAATCTAGCTTCAAATTACAAGATAGCGGTACTGGTAACCAAGCTATTTTGGTTTGATTTTTGTAAAGTGGGAGGAAGTCCATGTTTATTTATGCCAATAGCACTTAACTCCCAGCCCACCAGTTTGCCTGCTGCCCGGATTTGTCCTGCGATATCACAGTGTTCCATAATAGCACAAGCAGAAAAAGACAGTAAACTGACACTGATGACAGTTAAACAGCAAAACCTATCAACATGTTCTAACATTGCCTTGAGTATCGAAAGATCATGACAGTAAAACCCATGGGTATATTTGAGAGTTGAGCAAAATGTGTCTCATTGCAAAAAAAAAATTAAAACGATGGGAAGCTTTTGACATATCATGAAATAGTTCTATATTCCTCCCCAGTAATGCTGGCAATGCCTCTCTTTTGCCTGGTGAAGTGTCTGGGGAATGTGACAGAGAGACACATTTCTCTCACATCCACAACATCCTACTGTTTTCACTCAAATAGATGTTATGAGAAGTGTCTTAGAAATGTGATGTTAGTTATCTACAGGATAGAGGATCCGGTGTGAAAGACATGGAATTCTAAGCTTGTAATCCTACATTTCAAATGTGAACAAAATCAAGGGCACAAAAATAGCGGTGTCATCCATATTTCCATCCACTGACAGACATGCTTGTAAATTCTATATCCAGTCATATGTTAACATACTTCAACCACAGCCTTAAATGCATCCATCATCACAGAACTGATATCAATGTCTTTCAAAAAAAAAAAAAACACACAACAGAAGCAATTTCTTGGGGCAAATAGGTTGACCTTGAGAAAGTAAACAATTATTTATTCTAGACCAGCTATGTGTATTCTAGACCACGTTTCTACTAAACTACTTAAAGACACACTACCACTAATTAGCACTTTCCTCTTAGATATGATTAATTCATCCCTGAAAATGGGCTAGGGTTAAAGTTAGACTAGCTAAATTTCAAGCCTGTCTAAAAGATATCAAAATGTGGATAACCCGCAAATTTTTAGTGCTCAATTCAAATAAAACTGAATTTATTGTCCTCGCTCCTACACACCTCAGAAATAAATTAATGAATGGAGTTGTCTTTTATCAGGATCTGTCCTTTGACTCCCACATAAAACAAATCTCTTGATCTGCCTTTTTTCATTTCTGTAATATTGCAAAAATCAGATACTTTCTGTCTCAAAATGATGCAGAAAAATCGGTCCATGCCTTAGTCACTTCCAGGATTGACTACAGTAACTCCTTATCAGGCTGAAATACCAAGACACTAAAGACCCTCCAGCTGATTCAAAACGCTACTGCTTGTGGACTCACTGGAACACGAAAAAGAGATCATATTTCTCCTGTTCCAGCTTTTCTGCATTGGCTTCTAGTGAAATTCAGAATAGAGTTTAAAGTTATCCTCCTCATCTACAAATTTCTAATGGCAAGGCACCTTCGATTTAAAGAAATTATAGTGCCTTATCACCCAATTAGAACGCTGCGCTCCCAAAATGCAGGCTATCAGGTCCCTATACTCTGGAACCAGCTCCCAGTTCAAGTCCATGGGGCAGATACCCTCTCTGTGTTTAAGAGTGGGCTTAAAACCTTCCTTTTTGATAGCTTATAGTTAGGGCTGGCACAGGCCACTAGTTATTCTGCTATAGGTCTAGACTCCTGTGGGATTTCCTATGATACACTGAACCCCTCTATTTCTGTACCTCGTTCTCTCCCTAGTTCTTCTATTCTCTACTCTGTCATGTCCCAGTAATTGTGTTACTAATTTCAACCCAGGCAGTTTCTCTCTTGACTGCCTCTGCCTTATCGTCTCTCAGCTACCTGGTGACATGGGTATGACAGTTCTCCTAGCGACCTGCTATCCGGTGGAGATGTGACCTTGTGTCCCATATCATGATCAACTTCACTTATCCTACCCAGCAAAAGACAGAGTGGCCTGGTATCCTGACCTGGATCACTGCCTGGTTCCTGGACTCTGCTCCTTCATAACATGCTCCCTTTTCATGTTTTGGCATCCATAGACTCTAGTGACTGTCATATGGTTGTGCTCTGCACATGACATCTATTGCACGTCTACCCATC
Source organism: Mola mola (assembly GCA_001698575.1). Classification (NCBI taxonomy): domain Eukaryota; kingdom Metazoa; phylum Chordata; class Actinopteri; order Tetraodontiformes; family Molidae; genus Mola; species Mola mola. The sequence goes on along the minus strand of KV751333.1, from coordinate 1,824,845 downwards.
CTAGGGAGAGGGGTCCCTCCTCTGTGGTTCTCCCTGAGGTTTCTTCTTTTGTCCCTGTCTAGGGAATTTGGAGTTTTTCCTCACCCGGTTCGAGGGCCTAAGGGTAGATTGTGTTGCTATGTACAAATTTTAAAGCCCTCAGAGGCAAATTGTTATTTGTGATTTTGGGCTATACAAATTGAACTTGATTGATTGATTGATAAATATTAAATGAATTGCTGTAACGCATAATTGCATTGACCTTCACCTTGGTCAAATATTTTTTTGTGTGTGTGTGAGGGTAGTTGATAATGAGAAAAGACATTTCTGGCTGCCTGTGTGTGGCACATGTGTTTGGTCCTGTGCTCAAATACCAAAAAAGCACAGAGCAAAAACCTGCTTTGCATTGCTAAACAAAAACACTGCTTGTCAGTTTGGATACAGGGTGGAAAAATTGTGATGGGGGTGGCTCAGGGCTTCGCCAGTTGTCAGCAATGTCAGAGCCCATCTCGAGAAATTGTTTGTGTCAGCTGGGGATGGAACGTGAGGCTCTGTTTTGGTTTTGAAGTACAGATCAATGTCAGGTGTGAGGTATTGGCGCAATGCTGTGAATGGAAGGGGGTGGTGGTAGTGGTGGTGGGTTAAAAGATGGGGGAATATATAATATAATTGATGTTGAACTCCTCCCCCAGTTGTCCCCTGGAAGAACTCATTGCCCTAAGAACAGAAAGACGGCACTGAATGGGGAGAGGTGTCTGATTTCAGGTAACCGGCCAGCTGTTTGGGAGCCCTGGAGCACATGATTTTGGGGTCATGGGCTCACATCTCAGGAAGGGCCCTGCTGCGTCCCTGCTGGCTATGATCGCCCCCTGATGCATACATATCTCCCCCACAGTCAAAGTCATAATGGCAGCATGGGCCAGTTCAGAAAGCTCATGAGCATTCCATCCAATTTGTAGAAAATTAATGTATAATTGCAATAGAGTATACAGCATAGTCTTTTATAGTTTATGCAAATGATGTACTTTATAATATTTAGTTTAGCAGCTACATAAAGTTTAACAAAGAAAATAGTATACTGAATATTTGTATTTTGATGTTAAGAATATTTTCCCACTCACATCAAAGCATGAGAGCATTTATCACTTGCGCTAAATTTTCCAGTCAATAAGACATGATCTCTCAGCAAGTCCCTCAGCCACTGCTGACTTGTGCTCGGTTGAATCCCATCACAGTTCAAGGATCTGAACTGCGCCTTGCAGATCAAACCATTGACCTTCAGCACTGATGCAGTTCTTCTGTGCTGCTGACAAGAAA
>KV751333.1:1792365-1823515 GCA_001698575.1 Mola mola | reverse complement strand
CTTCTTTTTCTAATATTTACTTGCTGCACTGTGGATCTCAGAGAAATGCAATCTCGATCCTTTGTATATGCCGAACATATGGCAGAATTGACAAATAAAGGTACTTTGAGTACTTTGACTTTGACTTGATCTCGCTCTCTTATGAGTTACTGTTTTGTCAAACCCTAGAGCTTCCTGATAATAAGCAGTCTGTCACTCTCATCATGCTCACAGTAGGTACTATTAATAAAATTCCAAAGAGGGAATCTATGGTGGCAGACCATAATGTTTACCTGACTAAGAGTAAATTAAGCAATAAAAAGCTGCATGTATTAAAAACATAAAAAATAAAATTTTTAATAAAAACATTCTTGTTACTGAATAACAAGAAGGCTATACCCTCTATTAGAAGAAGATATACTACTCCCAGTCAGTGACATGTGTGTTAGCTGTTTTGCTAATATTAGCCACTGATAAGTCAAGAATTGGTCGGAGGCACCTGTAAACACTGGTGTGAATGAAAAGTAACCGATATAATGATTACTTTTGCTCTTACTGTCAGTAGTCAAACCTGCACTTACGGATTTTTTTTAGATGCTCAGGAGCTGAAAAATCAAGTGACAACTAAACAGACGTCATCAAATAGGATAATGCAAAAATGTTACCAAACAGTTCCATACATAGCTATATTACATATTTTTGTTCATATCAGCACTATCTAGCTCTTTAGCTGTTAGGGACCCAGCTGTGTTAAACTAATTTTCAGCTGTATCTCATCTCAACTGCTCAATGCTGAACAGGCAGGTTTTGTATTGACCTTTTACAGTCTAGCCCTTTACAGTCATCAAAAACATGTGCATGCATCTTCGTAATGGAAGTGATGTTTTTGGCCAAAATGTAGTTCTCTGGTGCATTCTAGGGGACAGATCTATGAAGAATGAATTGCTTCCTGCTAATTGCACCATGATTTGTGCAGAATTAACACTCGCAATCTGCTCCTCATTTTAACATCTTATATACTAAAGAATTTACACTAATTTACGCCTACATTTTGGCTGTTGAATGCCATTTGCGCCTCGGACTGCACCATAGCCATGTAACAATAAAGGAGTGGTTCTGCGCCAAGATGCAACACGTATAATATGTCTAATTTAGGATTAGTTAAAAACAAAAAAAATTATTGTGCAATCACTTTTTAGATGATCTTATGACTGGCTTATTCCCCCACCATACACCATCTGCCTCAGTGCCCATTCGAAATCTAAGAATAGAAAGAATAGAAAGTCGTCCCCCCTCGGGCACTATAAACTATGAGGATATCAAACAGCAATAACAAGCAACAGCACAGGAAAAATATAATTCAACAATCAAGTTTGCACAGCAAGACATAAGACATGAATGTGTTTAAATAGTGAGTCATTCAACTGAGCTGGCCAGTGCTCCGGCAGGCTTAAATCATACATTTCGGACTTGAGCACAAAGGCAGGCCAGTCACATACTCTTCTCCCTAGCAACCGCCTTGGAGAGCCAATGTGAAGCCCACTGGATCTGTCCCAAGATGGCATTTAAGACAAAGGAAATATTTTTTTTCATAAAAATACAAACAAATACATATACAGTACGTTCATTTTTTTGCATCCAGAACAAAATTAATGAGTTTTTGGCTGCTTGTCTCCTGAGACACAACCACCACATGTGTATGCCTCGCTGGAGAGAGAAAAACGGGGGAGGGGTCCAGGGCAGAGCACCAGGATCTCCCAAACTCATAACAGTAACCCCCCTCAACAGTCGCCAATAGGCTAAAATAAATAAACGAGGAACCCAAGACCGTTCCTCAGGGCCATATCCCTCCCAGTTCATCATATACCGCAAACCACGCAACCGGCTCACACACATCAAAAAGGCTCCGGACCAAGTACGACAGAGGGGTTGTAAATCTTCTGGGGGGGGTCAACGTTGGCCAGACGATACAATGGGCTCATCCAGACGGGCTTCAGATGGGACATGTTGAAACGTGGAACACTGGGTAAATCTTTATACTCATGGGAAGTTTGAGTTTAACAGCAACTGAATTTATTAAAGAGTCCACTTCAAATGGACCAATGTAGCAGGGAGACAGCTTTCTAAATTCAGTCTTTAAAGTGATATATTTAGTTGCAAGCTAACCCTGTTGTCCAGGACTGTAGACAGGTGCTGGGGTGTGATGCTTGTGCAATGCGGCGATTAGTCTCAGTGGAACGGAGGAGTGCAGAGCAGGCTTCTGTCCAGATGCGCCAACAGCAATGAATGTAGGCTTGGAAAGAGGGTACTGCGATGTCACCTTCCTGGGCCAGGAAGTGAGGAGGCAAATATCCCAGAGCACACTCAAATGGAATCATACCTGAAGGCAGCAATGGTGAGGGGTTGTGCACATATTCGACCCAGGGCAGGTGTTTACTCCAAAACGAAACGACAACCGCCACACACCTCAGAGCCACCTCAAGGTCTTGATTGGCCCGCTACGCCTGCCCGTACGTCTGCAAATGAAAACCCGAGGAAAGGCTTACTGTGTCACCCAAAGCATTACAAAAAGGTTTCCAAATCTGGGAGATGAATTGAGGTCCCCGAAACAATACTCAAAACCTCTGAAACAATATCCTGAGGGATTCCATGGAGGAAGAAAACATGCATGACCACGAGATCGAGTGTCCTTGTTGGTGGAGAGCTTGGAGAGAGGAATGAAATGCACGGATGTAGAAAAATGGTCTACAATGGTGAGTATGACTGGGTTACCTCCAGAAGCAGGGAGTCCAGTAACAAAATCCAGTGCAATGTGGGACCAGGGATGAGTACGAACTGGGAGTTAGTGAAGGAGATCGGCTGGCAGGAGGGAGGTTCTTCCGTGATGAACTGGCAAGAGAGCACGTCCAGTTTGGTGTTTTTGGAGCCAGGCCTGTAGGTAACAGTTAAAGTAGACAAAGAATAATGTTCACCGGGCATGATGGTTATTTAATTGCTTAGCCGACTAAATGTAGCCAATATTTTCATGGTCAATCCAGACTAAAAAAGGTTGTTCCACCCATTTGAAATGGTTCCTCCACTCCTCCACAGCGAGCTTTACGGACAAAAGCTTCCCAATGTCATAGTTCCTCTCAACCGCTGAGAGTCTCCTCGAGAAGATGGCACAGGGGTGGAGTTTGTTGTCGCTTAAAGAGCATTAAGACAGGACGGCTCCAACTCCCACATCAAATGCATCCACTTCCAGGAGGAAATGCTGAGCTGCATCGGGTTGGACCAGGATGGGAGCGGAAAGTGCTCCTTCAGTGAGCGAAAAGGTTCATCTGCCTTGGGGGTCCACAGGAAAGGCTTCTTAGATGAGGAGAGTTTAGTTAGGGGTCTGCCAGGCTGCTGTAGTTCCTGATGAACCTCTGGTAAAAGTGAGCAGAACCAAGGAATAGCTGCAACTGCAAGAGAGAGCGTGATCTATACTCAAAATACAGGATAGATCTACGTATATAGAAGGGACATTGGACAGGCAGAGGGAACTTGGAATGTCTGGCAGGGGCGTGCTGGTGGTCGGTGGACATGCAGACTGAAGCTAGGTGGAGTGGCAAAAAATGTACCTTTTTATTCTGCTGAGGGACCCATCAATGTGGGGATTATGAAGTTCCAACCAGGGGAAAACTAAGACTATGGGTGCAGCAGGCAAGTGGATACTTTAAAAGGTGATATGCTCTCGGTGATTACCAGACAGGATGAGGTGAAGGGGTTTTGTTTGGTGAGTTACAAGGGCTAGGAATTTACCATCAATGGCATGTACCACCGGGGGCTCTTCTAGTGGTTCAAGGGGGCAACCAAGTTGATAGCCAGACTGGAGTCCAAAAAGTTGTCCTCTCCACCCAAATTGATTAGCGCTGCTAGGGGAGAGAACCGGATGGCAAGTCGAAGGACGCTGGCAACTGGACCCGACAAAGAGGAGTTGTTTGGGTGGCCTGCGGTGAGCCTAATCTTTTGGTCGAACCAGGCAGGCAGTGATGAAGTGGCCTTTTTTGCTGCAGTAGAGGCACTCCTTATTTGACATGCGACATTGATGTTCCACCTGTGTTAGACAAGTCTTGCCGAGTTGCAAGGTCTCAGGGCTCAAATTGGAACTCGGGGTTGACATGGACATGAGAGGAGCTGGCTATCTCAGGGACACTGGGAAGAGGCCGGGGAGTGAATGGAGCTGAGGGGACTGCAGGCGAGTGGGACTCTCATGATGATGTTCCCGGAGTCTTTTGTCTAATTGTATAGCTAATGTAATCAAAAATCAATTGGGTAATCAATTGAGTAATCTGCAATGCTACAGAACCCTGTCGTAGTGTGAAAAGCTGATTACCACCTTCTTCGCCTCACACTACATGATCAAACACGTTTCTAAATTCTAGAATGAACTTTGCATAATCGGCAAAAAGCTTAGGGGGAAGCCTGGTTTGATGAATATGTGACAGGCTTCTGCCTGAGCACTAGAAAACACTGCAGTAAAGAAGACCTACACTTACTAAGATCCCCGGTAAATGGTTTTGAACCCGCTATATGATGTTCTCGAGAAGAACGTGTCACCAATGAGACTGAAGGAGATGTTCAGAGAGACTGAGGAACTACTGTAGGCTGGACACACATGAATTGGGTCAGTTGATGAGTCAGAGCTGCAACTTGGTTACAAAAACTACCTGAGATGAGAGGGTGGCGCTGTTCTCAGATAACTGATTGAGCTGTTAGTCATGGCATCTGAGGAGAGTTCATTGGCTGGTTAGGGCTCGATGAAGTGAGTCTGTGCTTGCTGGGTCCATGGCGTGTCAAATGTTAGCGAGCAGAAGGACCCAAATGAAAGACAAAGAATTTGATGCAGATGGTTTTATTGTGAGAAGGGGAGAAGTTGAGGTGTCTCTGAGGGAGCAGGTCCAGAGCAAGTGGCAGCTTGCAGTGCAGGTGAGCAGGTGTTCATAAAAGCAGAGGAAATTGAGGTGAGTAAAAAGCAACTGGTACTAACACACTGAGTCGCAAAAGCGAGATGGAACCCAATTCTCCGAAAGCGGGCCAGAGCAACCAGTACCACATGGATGACTCGACGATCTGACAATGAGTGACTGAAGGGACCGGGTTGAAATGCCAACTGATGACTGACAATCCTCAGGTGTGTCACGTGCTGCAGTTGCCACTCAATGAACCTGCTCCCAAGAGGGAGAGAGAAGAACACAGGGGGGATGGGCCCAGTGCAGAGCAGTAGGATCTCCCAAACTCATGACAAAAGCTGCTATGAGGAAGATTTTCAACCTTAATATAGCACCAAACAACTTTTTCTATATAAAGATGCAGGCCACCATGGCATGAACTATCACAGAATACTGTTCCATACTGGGACTCCACTGCTGCTACCCACTTCAAAATGCACAAGACAAAGTGTACAGAAATGATTAATGGTTTTCTAGCACCATATTTTCTGAAAAACCTGGTCGTACATGTGGGTGACCAGCATTTCAGCCTCCTCCTCGGTGAGTCCACGGTTGTGTGTTTCTAAGTACCTGGAGGTTGTGATAAGGTACTTTAGTGACACCAAACAGACAATTGTGTTTTGGGGCTTATTCAGTTGGAGGGAGAAGACACCAGATCTATAGCCCATGTTGTTGTGGGTTTCCTTGAAAAGTGTTGTCGTAAATGCCTTGGTGCTGCATTTCTTTCACTTTTAGATTCATTGGGCTTCTGTCAGTGTGTACAAGAATCAACTCACACTTTTAATCCCACCCTCAATCTTGTTCTGATATATGGCATTGAAATTGAGCACTTAAAAGTCTCTGTCCAAAATTTGCTTTTAGCAGATTATCTTTTAACATTTGAATTTCTGCTCATCAACTATACACCAAGAGTCACTAGTTATTATAGCAGATGCATATCTGAAGATACCGTTGGAAAAAATTAAAGAAATTCTTCCTTTTGCTATAAATTCAGTGCCATATCGCAATATAACAGAGGAGTCATATCTTTATTTTAGCCCCTCCCAGCTTGATCGACTTGCTGATTTCACTGTCGACTCTCGTCACTCGATTCTATTGCTCCAGCAAAAAAGAAAACAAAAACACTCAAGAGAATCGCTCCATGATATAATCTTAGTACTTGCAAGTTAAAACAAAAAACTCTCAAACTTGAAACGAGTAGGGTGTTCCAGTAAACTGGAAGAGTCCCGTCTGGCCTGGCATTATAGCCTTAAAGTATACAGGATGGCCCCTTCGCCGAGCAAAAAAAGATTACTATTCAGCATTAATAGAAGAAAAAAAGAATAAGCCCAGGATTCTTTCCAGCACTGTAGCCAGGCTGACTGAGAGCCATCATTCTATTGAACCATGCATTCCTAAAGCCCTCACCAGTAATGATTTTATCTTCTTCTTTAACAATGAAATTATACTCAGAGAAAATATCCTACACCTCACAGATTCCAGTTCAACAACAGGAACTATAGAGGCCATTACTAGTCTTGATATATGTTTGGAAAAGCTTCCATCCTATTAACCTTCATGACCTAACGATAACATTATCTTCATCTAAATAGTCAACTTGTATACAAAACCCCATACCTACCAGGCTACTCAAAGACGTTTTACCCTTAATTAGCACTCCGTTACTGAATATAATCAATCTATCCCTTGTAACAGGTTATGTGTCCCAGTAGCTGTAATTAAACCTCTCCTTAAGAAAACTTACCCTGGACCCAGAAGTTCTAGCCAACTATAGACGTATGTCCAACCTCCCCTTTCTTTCAAAGATTCTAGAGAAAGCAATAGCTAAACTGTAGCTTTCTTCCAGATAATAGTCTATTTGAAGACTTCCAGTCAGGTTTTAGAAAGCATCACAGCACAGAAACAGCACTGGTAAAAGTTACAAATGACCTCTTCACTGTATCTGATGAGGGACCTCTGTACTAGTCATATTAGATCTTAGTACGGCTTTTGACACTATCGGTCATCACATCTTACTACAGAGAATGGAACACCAAATTGGCATTGAAAGAGCTGCTTTAAATTGGTTGAAGTCGTACTTATCTGATAGATATAATTTCATTCATGTTAATGATGAATCATCCACATATGACATGGTTACTCACGGAGTCCCACAAGGTTCTGTGCTTGGACCAACAGTATCCAATCTATACATGATTCATTTAGGTAATATTATTAGACAGCAATCCATACATTTTCATTGCTATGCAGATGACACACAATTATACTTATCAATGACGCCAGATGAACCGGATCAGTTAGCTAATCTCCATACATGTCTTAAGGACATTAAAAACCGGATGTATCATTACTTTTTATTGTTAAACTCTGACAAAACTGAAGTAAATGCGCTGGGCCCTAACCACAGTAGAGACCCATTATCAAACAATATAGTTAATCTGGATTGCATTGCCTTGGCCTCTAGCACCACTGTCAGAAACCTGGGTGTTATCTTTGACCAGGAGCTGTATTTTAACTCACATGTACAACAGATTCCAAGGACGGCCTTCTTTCACCTCTGTAACTTGGTAAAATCAGGCACATACAGAAAAAATAGTTCATGCATTTGTTACTTCCAGGCTTGACTACTGTAATTCTTTATTTTCAGGCTGCCCTATTAAGATTTTAAATTTTCTTCGGTTAATCCAGAATGCAGCACTGCGTCTACTGACCAGAACTAAGATCAGAGACCATATTTCCCCCGTCCTGGCTTCTCTGCAGATAAATCCAGAATAAAATTTTAAATCCTTGTACTCACCTACAAAGCTATTCATGATCAGGCACCGTCTAATCCTAAAGAGCTCATCGTACCCTATCACTTATCTTGTTTGAAGATTTCGCCTCTCATCCAAAAGGCTTCTTCAGTTCTGAGGGTCGGTGAAGGAAACCCAGGTATTTAACCCAGAGAACCACCTGAGGCAGAAAGTGAAAAACGGAAGAACGTGGTTATCCCATATGTGGCAGGTCTATCGGAAAAATTCTGAGGAATCTTCCGAAAACACAAAATTCAAGTTAACTTCAAACCGGGTCAGACCTTAAGACAGAAACTGGTCCATCCCAAGGACAAAACACCCAGGCATAAGCTCAGTAATGTTGTGTATGCTGTTCAATGCACAGGGGAGAGCTCTGACCTTTATATAGGGGAAACCAACCAGCCCCTCCACAGACGCATGGCACAACACAGGAGAGCCACCTCATTGCGACAGGACTCAGCTGTACATCTGCATCTTAAAGAGAATGGTCACTACTTTGAGGTCTCCAACGTCCACTTTCTGGACAGAGATGACAGATGGTTTGAAAGAGGAGTAAAAGAGGCCATCTATGTCCACTTGGAGAAACATTCTCTAAACAGAGGTGGTGGACTAAGACACCATTTGTCTTCAACCTACAATGCTGTCTTGGGAGCCCTCCCCAGGCAGTTTAAGCCTCATACACACCTGGGGCCATGTTATCCCAAGCGGTCACATGAAAGCAGGGGCGAGGGGCAAACACTCTCGAGTGATTCAGACCTGGGCTCATGTGACCTTAACAACTCACATGATGCCTAGCCAGAGGATCGCCCCCGAGGCTGGGTGTTTTCAACCACATCCTCATTTTTGGTGATTGCCTCCACCCACTCTGGGTTAAATACATGCGTTTCCCCCACTGACAGTCAAAAATGAAGAGGCCTTTCAGATGACAAGCGAAACGTCTTCAAACAAGATAAGAAGTCCAGTTGCTTCCTACTAAACACTCCAAGATTGGCTATCAAGGCTTTTGAAGGAGAACAGGTAGACCCCCTTAAGCTATTTAACAGCTTGGTTAACCTGTGGTTTGCAGCAGGGTGCTGAATCCATTGGCAAATGTTGATGCCCTCAAAGGGCCAATAGATGGATACATCAGTCCCAAACTATAACCCGTGGTTACCTTTTTGAGTCAAAGGCAGCTGAGCTCCACCTTGTGCCTGAGGATGAAAACAATGTCCAAAAGCGTTGTGTTGTTTTCTCCCTCACTAATGAGTTAAGGGCAAGACTGCCAGAAAACATCGAAACATTGCAGTGCATATCACTTTTCAATGTGGAAGAAACCCTAAAGCCCTGGAGAAAAATAAGAAATAGCCAAGCTCCTTGGATACTCCCCTGCAGGGATAGACAAGATTGTTCTGCAATGGCGTGCCACCAATCTTAGTAAATGGAATGAGAGAGAGTGTTTTAACACCCACACTTTTCCCAGTGAGAGGATTCAACACCCACACTTTTTCCACAGTTTTGCGCAAACGCCTTATTCTACACACACTTTGACTGTACTCTACGGCGGTAAGCGTATTGCGTCACTTCCTGTTGTTTGTGTCTGGTCGTCTTGCTGTACCTTGCTAACTATCTGAGAGGGTTTTAACGACATTAATTGTTTAACTGCTGTGTATTGAAAGTGTAAACCCTGTACTTAAGCACCCTTTAGCCCGCTCTCATTTTAGTGAATTTATCGCTACTCTTCCAACCGTTCTGTGTCGTGCTAACCAACTCAGGTATTGTACCTGGCGCACAGCAATGGCTTCTCCCTCTCATTCTCCTCTCTCTTGCTCAGTGTGTCACATGTTTAGTTATTCCTCTGCCTCATTTAGTGATAATGGTACCTGTACTAAGTGTAGTTTATTTGCTGCATTGGATGCGAGGCTTAGTGATTTGGAGGCTAAGATCCGCACCTTGCAAACCAAACCAGTAGCTTCGCTAGCTAGCCAGCCCCCATTAGCCGGTGCGGGTCGACTGAGAGCAGCTCCCGAGCAGTCGGGAAACCAGGGAAGTTGGGTGACTGTTCGAAGGAAGCATAGTCCTAAGCAGAAGCCCACGGTTCACCACCCACCCGTTCACGTTTCCAACAGATTTTCCCCACTCAGTGACGCACCCGCTGAGAAACCAACTCTAGTAATTGGCAGCTCTATTTTGCGAAACGTGACATTTTCCACACCAGCGGCCATAGTCAAATGTATTCCTGGGGCCAGAGCGGGCGACGTGGAATCAAATTTAAAGCTGCTGGCAAAAAGTAAACGTAAATACAGTAAGATTGTAATTCATGTCGGCGGTAATGACGTTCGGCTACGCCGGTCGGAAGTCACTAAAGTTAATGTTGAGTCGGTGTGTGCTTTTGCCAAAACACTGTCGGACTCCGTAGTTTTCTCTGGTCCCCTGCCTAACCTGACCAGTGACGATATGTTTAGCCGCATGTCGTCGTTCAACCGCTGGCTGTCGAGGTGGTGTCCAGCAAACGACGTGGGTTTCATTGATAATTGGCAAACTTTCTGGGGAAGACCTGGTCTAATGAGGAGAGACGGCATCCATCCTACTTGGGATGGAGCTGCTCTCATTTCTAGAAATATGGCCAGATTTATTAGTCAGCCAAATTGACAATTCAGAGTTGAGGCCAGGAAGCAGAGTTGCAGTCTTACACGCTTCTCTGCGCTTCCTTTAGAGTCATCCACCTACAACCCCATAGAGACTGTGTCTGTCCCCCGTCCACATAAATTCACTAAATTCACTAAATCAAATAAGAGTTCACATAGGAACTTAATAAAAATCAACACCACTAATGAGGCAGTTTACAAAGTAAAGAGACTTAAATGTGGACTCTTGAATATCAGATCCCTATCATCTAAAGGTGTATTAATAAATGAGCTTATATCAGATAACAATATTGATTTATTCTGCCTTACTGAAACTTGGCTGTGCCAAGACGAATATGTAAGTCTTAATGAATCCACTCCTCCCAGTCACATTAACACACACATTCCCAGAGACACTGGCAGAGGTGGTGGAGTTGCAGCCATTTTCAATTCTGCCCTATTAATAAACCCTAAGCCCAAACAAAAATTTAGTTCATTTGAAAATCTCATTCTTAGCATTTCCGATCCAACCATGAAAACTCCAATTATGTTTGTTATAGTGTATCGAGCACCTGGACCCTACACTGAATTTTTATCTGAATTTTCAGAGTTTCTCTCAGCTTTGGTCCTCAAAACAGATAAAGTCATTATTGTAGGTGACTTTAATATCCATGTAGACATTGAAAACGACAGCCTTGGTACGGCATTTCTCTCACTATTAGATTCATTCGGCTTCTGTCAGTGTGTACAAGAATCAACACACACTTTTAATCACACCCTTGATCTTGTTCTGACATATGGCATTGAAATTGAGCATTTAAATGTCTCTGCGCAAAATCTGCTTTTATCAGATCATTATCTTCTAACATTTGAATTTCTGCTCATCAACTATAAACCAAGAGTCACTAGTTATTATAGCAGATGCATATCTGAGGACACTGTTGAAAATTTTAAAGAAATTATTCCCTCTGCATTAATTTCAGTGCCATATCCCAAAATAACAGAGGAGTCATATCTTAAATTTAGCCCCTCCCAGCTTGATCACCTTGCCGATTTCACTGCCGGCTCTCTACGTGCTTCACTCGATTCCATTGCCCCAGTTAAAAAGAAAACAAAACCAGTAAAGAGACTAGCTCCGTGGTATAATCTTAACACTCGCAAGTTAAAACAGAAAACTCATAAACTTGAAAAGAAATGGCGTTCCACTAAACTGGAAGAGCCACACATGGCCTGGCAGGATAGCCTTAAAGTATACAGGAAGGCCCTTCGCCGAGCAAGAAAAGACTACTATTCAGCGTTGATAGAAGAAAACAAGAATAAGCCCAGGATCCTTTTCAGCACTGTAGCCAGGCTGACTGAGAGCCATCATTCTATTGAACCATGCATTCCTAGAGCCCTCACCTGTAATGATTTTATGAACTTCTTCAATAATAAAATTAGACTTATCAGAGAAAATATCCTACACTCCACAGATTCCAGTTCAGCAACAGGAATTATAGAGGCTGTTATTAGTCCTGATGTGTGTTTGGAAAGCTTCCATCCAATTGACCTTAAGGAACTAACGACAACATTATCTTCATCTAAATCATCAACCTGTATACTAGACCCCATACCTACTAGGTTGCTCAAAGAGGTTTTACCCCTAATTAGAAATCCACTACTAAACATTATCAATCTATCCCTTGTAACAGGTTATGTGCCCCAGTCATTTAAAGTAGCTGTAATTAAACCGCTCCTAAAAAAACCTACCCTAGACCCAGAAGTTTTAGCCAACTATAGACCAATATCCAACCTCCCCTTTCTTTCAAAGATTCTAGAGAAAGCAGTAGCGAAACAACTATGTGGCTTTCTTCAGTATAATAGTCTATTTGAAGAGTTTCAGTCAGGTTTTAGAAAGCATCACAGCACAGAAACGGCATTGGTAAAAGTTACAAATGACCTCCTCACTGCATCTGATGCGGGACTTATCTCTATACTAGTCTTATTAGATCTTAGTGCAGCTTTTGACACTATCGATCATCACATCTTACTACAGAGGATGGAACACCAAATTGGCATTAAAGGATCTGCTCTAAGATGGTTTAAGTCCTACCTATCTGATAGATATAATTTTGTTCATGTTAATGATGAATCATCAAGATATGACAAGGTTAGTCATGGAGTCCCACAAGGTTCTGTGCTTGGACCATTACTATTTACTCTATATATGCTTCCTGTAGGTAAAATTATTAGAAAGCACTCCATACATTTTCACTGTTATGCAGATGACACACAACTATACTTATCAATGAAGCCAGATGAAACCCATCAGTTAGCTAATCTACAGTCATGTCTTAAGGACATTAAAAACTGGATGTTTCATAACTTTTTAATGTTAAACTCTGACAAAACTGAAGTCATTGTGCTGGGCCCCAAACACATTAGAGACTCATTATCCAGCAACATAGTTAATCTGGATGGCATTGCCTTGGCCTCCAGCACCACTGTCAGAAACCTGGGTGTTATCTTTGACCAGGAGCTGTCTTTTAAATCACATGTTAAACAGATTTCAAGGACCGCCTTCTTTCACCTCCGTAACATTGCTAAAATCCGGCACATCCTGTCTCAACAAGATGCAGAAAAACTAGTTCATGCGTTTGTTACTTCCAGGCTGGACTACTGTAATTCTTTATTTTCAGGTTGCCCTAACAAAATTTTAAAAACTCTTCAGTTAATCCAAAATGCAGCAGCGCGTGTACTGACTAGAACTAATATCAGAGACCATATTTCCCCCATACTGGCTTCTCTGCACTGGCTCCCCGGTTAATTTAGAATAGAATTTAAAATCCTTGTTCTCACCTACAAAGCTATTCATGGTCAGTCACCATCTTATCTTGAACAGCTCATAGTACCCTATCGCCCATCCAGAACCTTACGCTCCCAGGATGCAGGGTTATTGGTGATCCCAAGAATTTCCAAAAGTAGAATGGGAGGCAGAGCTTTCAGCTATCAAGCTCCTCTCCTGTGGAACTATCTTCCAGTCTTGGTACGGGAGGCAGACACACTCTCTGATTTTAAGAGTAGGCTTAAAACCTTCCTTTTTGATAAAGCTTATAGTTAAGGCTGGCCTATCTAGCCCTTAGTTATGCTGCTATAGGCTTAGGTTGCTGGGGGAACACTCCATGATTCACTGAGCTTTCTTCTCTCCCCCCTCTGACTCCGACTCCTTCTCTGCTCCTGTAAATGTCCATATCCTTACACTAACTTTACTTCTTCCCCGGAGTCGTTGTGCTTTACCATCCTGCAGGTTTTTCTAGGTCGCGGTGGGAGGTGCTGCTGTGGTCCTGCCTGATGCCTCCTGGCCACATTAGGAAAGGAGATCCTGTGACTTGGATCCTGTGACTTGGATCCTAGGCTGGATTTCCAAGTGCAAATCGGGACCCACAGATCACAATGGCTTCTGGATCAATAGACTACACCTGCTTCTGGACCACTACACTTCACATATCCCTGGATTTACAGATTCTACATACTCTTGGACTCAGCAACACCCAGATCTTCCTACATGGAGTACAATGACTCCTGGACCAACAGAGTCCACCTGCGTCTGGATCACTAGACTTTCCATACATCCGGACTCATAGAATCCACAGACTCTGGGACTCATGGATGTTTTATGCATTCTAAATGAACTGTTGTTATCATGTTTTTGTGTTCTGTACAAGTGACATTTATTGCACGTCTGTCCGTCCTAGGAAGAAGGATCCCTCCTCTGTGGCTCTTCCTAAGGTTTCTTATTTTCCCTGTTTAGGGTTTTTTAAGTTTTTCCTCACCCGGTTCGAGGGTCTAAGGTCAGAGGATGTCACATCTGTACAGTTTGTCAAAGCCCAGTGAGATAATGTGTAAATTGTGATTTCGGGCTATACAAATAAAATTTGATTTGATTTGATTTGATTCCAGTCGCTCAGTTTCTCTGGTCACTCTGTGGATGCGCTGCTGCTGCCTCCTCTGCCCCTCCCGCTCTTGTTGTTCTTTGAAACATGACACCAGCTTTGATTGTGACCGCTAATGATTGGATTTTGTTTCAAGTACCGCCCCATCTTGCTGTGTTTGTTGTTTTTGTTGCTCAGCTGAGGAAGAGGCGGGAACAAGCGAGCATCACACCGGCACAGGCTCATCAAGTGGCGTATTTGAAGCTCAAATATTTTTTCTGTGGACGAAACGCGAGTTAGCACAATTAAGTAGCGTCACAGTCCTGTCAGACCCATGTCACTATCAAGTTTACCACTGCATTTTTGTCTCGCAGTATTATTAACATGCAGAAAAGAGAAAGGCAGGAGAGGATTGACACCTTTTTCAAGAGAAATCCTGTAAGTGTAGTTGAAAGTTGAAAAATGTTGACCTTAAACAACAATCGCCTGTTTCAATGAGATATTTTTGACATTTATTTCATGACATCGATTTTCAGTATTCAATGAGGTTTGCTGGTGTCTCAGCTGTAAAATTTTGTTCTGTAAACTGGTATTAATTGAGGGAGATTAATTTTGAGCCTATTCCTTTACCACTGCAACCTGCTTGTTTAGGACAAGAAGCTGCTGGAGTCATTGGTTTCAGAGAGAACAGGAAGGTTCACAGTTGAGCAATTATATACATTTAGGATTAAAGTAACTACATACTGTTTTTTTTGTTACAGTTTGTGAAAAAAACCTATGAAGAAAGGGAGGCAATGTGTGTATGTGAGTTTGAGTCATGGCTGGTGCTTATTTCCATCCCAGGTGTGTGTATATAAAATTCCCAATTTCATTTTAAATGTTTTGATGTATGAAGGGTCTATGTGAGGATGTGGTGAGGAGTGAGGAAGACAGGGCTAAAGAGGACGAAGAAAGCAGACAGGAAGAACAGAGTGACGGAGGGGTCCAAGATGATAAGGATTAAGATGAAAGGGTAGAGGGAGGAGCAGAGAACTCAGACGTAGCTGTTACTTGCCCTCAGTTCAATAAACCGAGTCAACCACATCCAAAATTCATTGTGAAACAATCGTTGCCCAAATAGAGCTTTCAAACTCAGTGGTACCAGAATTTCCCATGGCTCCATGTGAGTCCTAGTGCGTAGGGTTTATTATGCTTTTACTGCTCCAAAAGCAGTAACTCTGAGACTTCTCCTCTTGTCACGAATGGTGTTTTGGCATTAATTTCATCTGGGTTTAAAAGTTGGAAAAAAGCCCTTAAGGGATTTACTGTACATGAGAAATCTGATAGCCATAAGACAGCTATGACAACGCACATTTATGAAGATCAATCAGTAGAAGTTCAGCTATCTAATGTGAATATGAAACAGCAAGAGGAAGCAAGGAGATGTCTTCTCAGGATCAATGGAGCTGTGCAGATGTTGGCTAGGCAGGGCTTACCTTTTAGGGATTGTGGTGAAGGAATTTTTGAACAGGTTCTGAAATACAAATTAGAGGATGACCCCTCTCTAACCAAGTAGATGGCAGGTGGTTGGAAAAATTTATAATAATAATAATTAATTTATATACTTCAGCTATGATTCAGAATGAAATCCTGACTTTGTTCAGCAGCATGCTCATACAGGAAATAGTCGAAAACATAGGATAATTTCCACACCTGCAGTTCTCACTGATGATGGATGGGACACAAGATGTGTCTGGGAAAGAGCAAGAGGCAATGTGTTTGAGATATGCTGACAAGGATTTAGTCCCTTGTGAAGAATTTATTGGTCTTTCTGAGGTTTTTGGACATCAGGAGAAAACCTAGCAATTAATTTCCCTACGGAGATTAATAAAGTTATCTCTATCTAGGTAGTCATGGATGTTTTGCAGCGCCTAAACTTGCTTATCAACGGGTTGTGTGGCCAAGCATATGATGGGGCTGCAAATATGGCTGGCAAATACAATGGAAAACAGGCCATTGTAAGAAAAATACAACATCTGGCTCCCTATGTTCATTGTGCTATAATTAGGTTAACACACTAATTACAGAAGTCCTGTACTGCCTCACCAATCATTCACCTATCCTTTGTTGGCAATGTTTTTTTCATGTAAATGACTTCCAACAAAAACAGACATATATTAACACACAGACATTAAAGTGACCCCCCAGACAAAACACATCCTCAACACTTGCTACTCCTCAAAGCTTGCTATGCCACTGGGTGAGGCTTGCTATGAGCACCAGCCGCCTAATAATGTTTTGCAGCTTTTTGGCACATCAGCTGCTTACTCATTTAAGTCAGCTCCCTCAGTTGCTGAACCTGCAACTGGGCAATACAGCCTAAGATCCAAGTCATAGGATCTCCTGTCCGAATTTGAGCAGCAGGCATCAGTCAGGACCACAGCAGCAGCTCCCAGCGCAACTTAGATAGACCTGCAGGATGATAAAGCAGAAAGACTCCGGGGAAGATGTAAAATTAGTATAAGGATATGGACATTTAGAAGAGCAGGAAGGAGTCAGAGTCAGAAGGGGCAGGGAACAGAGCTCAGTGCATCATGGAGTGTTCATCCAGCAACCTAAGCCTATAGCAGGATAACTAGAGGGTAGATAGGCCAGTCCTAACTATAAGCTTTTTTTCCTCAAAACTAAACGATTGTCAGTTACAAACAACAAGAATTGACATAACTGGCAATACAGAAGAGAGTCCAGCATCTGAAACGAAAATAAATGAATAAATATGAGACAATTGACAAAGTAAAGAAAAATAGGTACATAAGTAAGTCCAAAATATAAATGTTAATGGTTGACATAGGAGAAAAAACAGGCAATGAAGATCTCTAAATAGTTCTTGAATTATGTTCATACTATGAAGTAATTTCTTATTTTCAATCATTTTAATAAATCCATGATAGTTCTTAAAATCAAGTTGAAAAACTGGAAAGGAATGTTGACATTTAGAGAACTTAGCTTTATGGTTGTGAAATTTCCTTATTAGAATCATCAGATTAATAAAATGTTGGATTTTTTGGTTTTCATTATCATAATAAAATAATATATTCTTAGCTTTCAAATTAATTGAAAGGTTGGTTTGTAGGGTAATATAATTCTCAATTTTCTTCCAAAAATTTTACAAAAACCAACATTCCAAAAAGAGATGCTTAATTGATTCTTCTTCAATGTTACAGAATTCACGTTTGCTATCAATGTCGACAAATCTTGAGAGATATATGTTAGTGGGGTAAATATTATGTATAATTTTATATTGAACTTCTCTAATTTTATTGGAGATAACAAATTTGTATGGAAGGAGCCATGTTGTTTTCCAGTTAATGTCAAAGAAATGGGAGGTCCATAATAATTTTCCTCGGGGCGTGATTTTTCTTTTTCTGTAAAAATGATTCCTAATATGTTTATTGTTACAGCGGTGACTCATAATGTTTATACTATTAATGAAGAAGGTGGAATCAACTTCCTCTATCTCTTTCCTGTAAAAGTGACCTTTTATCAATTGGATAATTCCACAGGGGATAGCATTTATCACCACTTGATATTCTTTGTAAGTAACAAGAAAGATTTGGATCTGGGAAATTCTTCATAATTAAAAAATTGAGCTTCATCATTTAGTAGATCTGCAAGGTAAATTATTTTCCTGTCAATCCAGTGTTTCAGGTGTAATGATTTATTCTTTCTAGTAATGAACTCATTGTTCCAAATAATAGTTTGGTGTGGGGAGAAATTGTGAACAAAGCACAGTTTTGCTGCAGAAACAGCTTGTTGGTGAAATTTGAATAATTTTAGTGGTAACATTCAGACATCATAATCACATTGCAGAAGAAAATGCAGACCTCCAATTTTCCCAAAAATATTCTGTGGTACAAAATACCAAAAGGATTCTGACTTTTTCAGATATTCTATTATCCATTTTGTCTTAAAGGTATAGTTCATATCCATATCTAACAATTCCATACCACCGTCGCCTCTCGAACCTGCTAAGATCTCTTTTTTTAAGTGATGGCGTTTGTTTTTCCAGACAAAGTTAATGAATGTATTATTGATTTCTTTGCAGAGGGATTGTTGAACAAGGAGAGAGAGAGTAAGATATACAAATCTAGAAATACCATCTGCTTTACTCAGAAGAACACTTCCTAACAGAGACAGATCTCTTTGAAGCCACATATTGAATATACTTTTAATTTTTTATATTTTTGGGTTTAAAGTTTTTTACTTGACGTTCAAGATTTTTACAAATATGAACTAGATGTGTAACACTTTCTTTAACTGGTATCTTACACATTAGAGTTTCCTTAGTGTTGTATAACATAATATTTCACATTTTGTAAAATTGAGCTTTGGACCTGATGCTTTAGAAAAGGTGTCTATCATCCTAAATACTGTTTCTATTTGATGTTTATTTTCCAAAAACAGGACCGTATCATCTGCTAGCTGAGTTATCCTAATCTCTCTCTCAAATATCCTTAAACCTTGGAAGGACTGGCTATGTCGAATATGTATTCACAGCAGTTCAGCAACTATAAGAAAAAGAAACAGAGAGCTGGGACAACCTTGACGGACTGACCTACCAACTGAAAATCTTTTTGTGGTATTTGGGAATAACATGACACAGCTACTAATATCTCTACTAAAATGCTTTACACTATCGAATGCCTTATAGAAGTCCACAAATAAAATTAAAGCATCTGAATCAACATATTCAGAGTAATCTATCAAATCAAGAATAAACTTATTATTGCAACTTATATGACGATTAGTCATGAAACCAGTTTCATTTATGATTTCACTTAAACCTTTTTTTTAAACATCTGGCAAAAATTAATGAGAGTGTTTTATAGTGAACATTAAGCAATGTTATTGGTCTCCAATTATTTAATACAAGGTGATCTTTGTCTGCTTTGTGAAGCAGAGTTATTATACCTTGTTTCATGATTGTGGTCATTTCTTCATTATTTATACATTCCATCAGCATTTCAAAAAGTGGGTTTTTAATTATAGTCCAGAAGCACTGGTAAAATTCAACGGGAAGTCCATCCATTCCGGGAGATTTACCTTTTTTCATTTTGTTTACAGCTTCAAGAATTTCATATTCAGAGATAGGTTTTTCGCAGTCCAATTTAAAATCGGTCGATATTTGAGGAGTAAATTGTTTTACATTATTGATAAAATTTTTCACCTTCTGTTGAGTTATAATTAGCGCTGTATAAATCAGAATAGAATCAATAAGTATGATTTGCTGAATCAGTTAGATTGGAGGTTGTAAAGTTGTCAATTTTTAGATATGTGATATTATTTCTCTTGTAATTTCTCTTTTCTAGTGCGAAGAAATAACTAGTAGTTCTTCTCACCTTCCTCTAGCCATTTTGCTCTGGAGCGTATAAAGGCTCCATCGTTCAATAATTTACAATTTAATTTCCAACAACTACGTGTTGTCGTTTTTTGTTCTAGAGGACTAGCAAAGGAGATAACAGTCATTTTGTGATCTGAGAATGGGGCACAGCAGTGTAAAATTTCAGAGACATACTGTATAGTGCAAGAAGATAATAACCACATATCTATTCGAGATTGTAAAGAGGCACTAGCATTACTCCATGTATACTCTTTTTGGTAAGGATGAATGTATCGCCAGGCATCTATAACACTAAGTTGCTCACATAGGTATGATATCACTTTAAATCTTGAGTTGGAAGGCATTCTTGCAGGTAATCTATCCATTAAATCATCAGCTGCATCATTTATGTCACCACCAATAATTAATTGAGCATCTTTATATTTCTTTTTCTACTTCGTAAGTTATCCTGTCAGTTGGACAATAATATTTTTTGCTAGAGCATTGTTATTATGACCATAAATATTATTCACCACCAGAACCACATTATTTACTTTAAGAACCAAAATAATCCATCTACCTTCTTCAGATAAGTGAGATTCTATAACATCTCCTTTAAATTTATTAAACAATATAGCTACTCCTGCTGAGTTATTAGAAGCATGACTTAAATAAATGCAATCTCCCCATTGACTTTTCCAGAATTTGCTATCATCTTCACACGAATATGTCTCCAGCAAAAAAATTAGATCTGTACTAGACCTTTTACAAAACAAAAAAAAATGCCTTCCTTTTAGTAATATTACATATACCAGTGACATTAACAGAAAGTACTTAAAGGTTAATGAAATTGGTGGTTGCCATAAAAATGAAAATGAAAATAAATAATTAGATGCCTACAAACAAGAACAATCAACAGAAGAAAAGATCTTACTAAAACTCTTTACCTTTGGTAAAAGCTGGAAATACTCTGAACATGCTGAAAGCTGTACATAATAATGAACTGCTGAGAGACCATAATACTATCTGTATAAGGCTGTCTTTTGCCTGCTTGTCATCAGTTCACTTGACTCGCTTATTCTTTTTTTTTTAACTAGGCATCATTGTCTTCAAAGCTGGCATCTCATGTAGTAAATTTCACTCCGTCGATGAAGACGACCGGACCTTGCCATCTGGTTTTCTTTCCCTCCTTACGTGCCTGTTTTACCAAGGGCCACAGTTTATTTCTGCACTCTCTCTCAGAGCGGTTTAGGTCTTTGGCGATACGGAGGTTCATCTTCTTCATGATGTCAGCGTTTTGTGACTCCTTCCAAATCTTGAATCTGAAGGTACGCATGTTGAACTGGATGATGACTGGACGTGGTTTGTTGCCATCGCTGGGACATCCAACTCCGTGTACCGTGCCAACCAGGAATCCAAGATTACTTTTATCATCCAGTGCAATCTGGCTCAATATTTTCAGGACTTCTGCACTCACATCTTCTTTTTCTTTTTCCGGGAGGTTGATGAGATGTAGATTTCATCTTCTGCTAGATCGCTCCCCTTCTTCGTTTTTCTCCTTCAATTCTTCCACCCGTTTGTCCAGCTTTTTCACTTTATCCTCCGTCTCTTCTATTTGAAATCCAAGCCCTTTCATCACTTCTTTCACCTCTTTGATGTCCGCTGTGTTTTGGTTCATTTGTTGCTCAATGATGGACGACCACTGCTTCAGCTCGCATATGGCTTGGAGGATGTTGGAGTTAGACACCGTCTCCTTCTCGTCTTTGTTAACATACATCTTCTTCGGGTTTGGACTTTTGCTGGGAGTCTTAGGAAGAGGTGAACACAAACCATAGAAGGTCTGCCTGGCTCCATGTTCATGACCAGACTTCCTTCTGTGACCTTTTTTGCATCTCTCTTTGTCATTTCGGGTCACTGGTGCAGTATTGATAATAGCTTCGTAGGCTAACATTATCTTAAAATTTGGTTGTCACACGTGTTAGAGAGTTAATGTCTCAAAGTCGTCAAAGTCTTCAACTTTGTGTCAAAACCTCATCTATCTGTTTTTGTTGATATCTAGCCATTAGACAAGCAGTTCAAACACTTGGCCTCATTCAATCAACATAAATACTCATCTAATGTTGCAGAGCTTAACACAAGACGTCCACCACAGTCACCATCTTGCGCGACCTCCAGTTACATCACATAGCTAAATACGTAAATGAGGTGATGACATAATTTAGCGACTTCTAGGACAGCCAATCGTTTCCTTACTAAGGAGTTGGCAACACTGCTCTGCTGAAACATTGGATTCTCACCCATGTTTGAAACCAGGAGCTTGGGGCTTGAGTGGGAACAAAGAGTGCGGCTTGCAAACCTCAGCGGATATTTCAACGTCTTTTGAACAAAGAAAACATGTTCTACGAGATGCTAAAGGACTCCACTCTGACTCAGACCTGGCACCTTTTCTACTCCATGTAAGTAACATGCCTGTTTTCAGTAATGACCAATGTTACACCGAAATATGCCAAGACTTGCATCTCTCCCCAGGAGTTATTAGGATACTTCAGTGTGAGAGGCGAAGCCCTGAGCTGTGTTTATTGAGCAACCATCTAATGCCTCCCAGCAGGAGCTACAGCCGAGCTGTGGCTGTGAGGAAGAAGGCCTCGCCCATGACGCTGGTGTCAAATCAAAGGTGGGACGAAATGCTTGCAAGGATTTGTGTTGGATTAATGTAGGCTAGTTGCCAAACTACCACAGTTCTTACCAGTATAATGAAATTATTCTGCAAATGTCGTAATTGCTAGTTGTCTTAATCTAACATTTCATGGATCTTTGCTGGATTTAGCTATGCTAGCAGGAGCTAGTGATTGTGGCTAGATTATTTTATTGTTGGCTCTGGTGTACAGTGTTATTGGTTGAAAAAACTTGAATGCATATGCTTTATATTACTAATTTTCTAAGCCTTATTGTAGCCTGTATTTGCAATATCTCAATCTTTGTTCTAACTTTATTCAAAATGCTACACTCAATAACAGCTGGGTAAGATGTGTGTTTGAACATAACAATGGTGCCCGTGGCCTAACTCCTCAGCAGGGGCCCAGTAGGCTGGCAACCCCGCAGGCCCAAATTACTGAGCTTGAAGAGGACTCCCAACCACTTTTTGCAGTTGTTCTGTTATAACTATGACTAATTGCTGTCTGAGCATTATTAGTGAGTACTTTTGATATGGTATCTTACAGCTGAATGAGTCAAGGTGAAAAGTAGTGTTAGCTAAGAATTGCTTGTGACAAGCATTGGAGAGTTACACTCAAAGAATGGGGAATGGTTACTGGAGGCTATGACCGGCGCCATATGTTTTTCTAGTTCGTGTCCGCATTATTCAAGAATATTACAGCAGGAAGTGGCTATGGTATGAATTCCTTTTTATTTGGGTATGAAATGTTAGCCATGCTAAAAACAAAGTCAAAATCTGTCCCTTTTTCAAGGTAAGTGAACGTAAACTTTTTTTTCAGCTATGTAAAGGGCCTTCATCCTCAACACCATTGAAGAAGACTCTTTTGGGATTTAGGCCTCCTGTATGACAATAAGGGGGAGGGACCCAGCGCCCAATTTACTGCCAAAGGCTTGCTGAAAAACAATTCAGAAGAGGTTTTGGTATGTAAATAATAACATATTTTATGTGTTGCGTAAATAGGGGGTTATCACAGATTACAACATGTAAAAAAATGATGAATGGTTTTCATTATCTGGTTATTTTTTATTTATTTATTTTTGAAGATGAAAGTCAAACAAAGGGCTGATAGACACCTAATGTACAAGCCCTCGGCCGTCTTCATCATGTCCAGCATCACCCTGGACAGTCAGACTTCAGCGTTGCAAATTGAAATCCCCTGACGGACACTTGCACACATTCATCCTTTATACATTATGCACTATATGGATCTCAGCCATGTTTGTACACTTTGTATGTCGGCTGTCAGCAATACTGTACACAAACTTGATAAGCCTAATATTGAGTTAGATTCAGCCTTTTCTATTTGGAACTGGGTTTTTTTCCCCCTTTTAGAAAAGTGTTGGTAAAAAGCAGAAACAAACATTGAGAGATCGTTAAAATCTTTTAACACACAAAACTTGTATGTGTAGTATAATGTATGTAAAGGTAAACAAGCACAACATTTCTTTTTTCCACATAAGATAATTGTATTGACTCTAAAGAGACGTAATTTCATAATAGTAATAAATTGTATACAAAGTGGGGAGTGCCTTTACCAGATGCCAACACTGTTAGGCTCTCAATGCCCTGATATAACATGAAATTTTACTGATCTATCTCAGAGAGATCTCAAAACAAGCCCTAGCTGCTGGTCCAAAACACTCTTCCCAAGCAACAAGTTACTTGTTAAGCGATTTTATTATTTCATGTGCATGTATATTTTGGATAAAAATTAAGACAGACTTGGTAAGATTTGGGGTTATTGCCGTGTTTTTCCATTTGTTATACGTAACTACATGTTATAACTATACGTCCCCTGCTCCCACCTCTCCTCCCTCCTCTGCCTTGATATCCCTAGCTCCAGCAGCCTGAGGTGGACGCTGTGGGCTGGCCTTTGGCACAGTGACATCATTATCTGACTACAAAGCAGTGAATAATGGGGGTTTTAAATTTGCAGTGACATAGGACAAAGCACTGCACACTGATCTTTATCAGCCATTTTTTTTTCAGATCACAAGTTAAAAAAAACACCCATAAGAAATACACTGTCATCATTACTTAGCTGTTAGATGTGTTAGACGCTGTTAGCTGGATACCTAGCTAGCTAAAACTTCCATTCACATACAGTATATTGAGGTCATTTGGCAGATGGAAGAAATATTCTGCGACGGCACAGTGGTGCAGTGGTTAGCCTCACAGCAAGGAGGTCTTGGGTTTGATTCCCGGGTCAGGGTGTTTCTGCGCGGAGTTTTCATGTTCTCCCTGTTCCTGCGTGGGTTCTCTCTGGGTACTCTGTCTTCCTCCCACAGTCCAAAAACATGCAAACTGGGGGTTAGGTTAATTGGTCATTCTAAATTGCCTGTAGGTGTTATTGTGAGTGTGGATGGTTGTTTGTCTCGATATGTCAACCCTGCGATGAACTGACAACTTGTCCAGGGTGTCCCCCGCCTTCGCCCGAAGATGCTGATAGGCTCCAGCCCCCCCCCGCCCGCAACCCCTAACAGGATAAGCAGTAGAGAATGAATGAATAAAAGAAATATTCTGCTAAAGTGAAAGTCTAATGTAAAAATCAGTATTCCAACTAACGAATTAATTGCTAAACTGTAAATCCTTCTTGTCCACTTTGAGTAGTTACGTCGTCACTGCACATCCACCAGCAAAGGGGAACATTTCTTCATTTGCTCTTGTCCTTCAGGATGCCCCAAAGGTGTCATGCACGGGGGGCTGGAGCATTGTGGATGAGGAGGTGTGGCTTAAGTTTGGCTCGTTTGAATTGCTCCGACAAGCTTAAGCTCTAGTGCGACATCTTGTGCAAAATCTGGCATATAGTAACTTTTAAAGGAAGCCGCTGAAACTGTTAACCTCTCTGGACTGATGGAGGAATTCACATCTCAATTGGTTTAGTGGGGCCATGGGAGACCTCAAACAGCTTTGTAGAAATCTTTCAATATCAGATGTATATTTTGTCAGAATTAAAGGGGACTGCTTCAAAAATAAAAAGAATAAAACAGTTTAAGTTGCTAAACATTAAGGGCATGAAATATATGCATTTCCCATTTGAAAAATGAAGGAAATGACTTCTGCTCTTCTCCCTCAGTCAAAAGTTTTCAGACATCTAAAACATCCTGCTTCCTTTATGCTAAGATAGAAAGGGCTCTTCGGGGTGCTGTGCTTCACTCTCTCTTTATTCCCTGGGTTTCTCTGAGGGAGCAGGTCCAGAGCAAGTAACAGTTTGCAGTGCAGGTGTTCCTAGAAGTAGAGGCGATTATAGTGAGTAAAAGCAACATGTAGAATCACACTGAGTCGCAAAAGTGACATGTAGCGTAATGCTCAGAGCGCGGGCCTGAGCAACGAGTGCCATGTGAATGACTGGACGATCTGACCATGAGTGACTGAAGGGACGGGTTTAAATGCAGGAACTGATGAGTGATGATCCTCAGGTGTGTCACTTGCTGCAGCTGCCACTCAACGAACCTGCTCGTAGGAGAGAGAGAGAGATAAGCACAGGGAAAAGACAGGGAGGGCATTCAAAGCACCTGACAACATGCCAAGGTCTGGCCGTCCAAGCAAGTTCACCCCATGAGCAGACTGCAAGATGCTAAAAATAGTCACCAAAAACCCTAAAAGGTTATCACAGGACCTACAGCAGGATCTTGCTGCTTTTGATGTGAAAATGCATGCCACTGCAATCAGAAAGAGACTACGAGTTTAACTTTCATGGGAGGTGTGCAAGGAGGAAAACTTTGCTCTTTAAGAAAAACATTAAGGCCAGACTGACGTTTGCCAGAGAGAAGAGCGACAAAGACTGGGACTTCTGGAATAATTTTCTTTGGACAGAGGGGTCTAAAATTGAATTATTTGTACACCAGAACAGAGGGCATGTTTGGCGTAACCAAATACGACATTCCAGGAAAAGAAGCTCTTACCAACTGTGAAGCATGGAGGTGGAAGTGTCATGGTTTTGGGATGCTTTGCTGCAGCAGGACCTGGCCAGCTCACCATCATAGAATAAACCATGAAATCTACTGTGTATCAGAGAGTGAGACCATTGGTAAAAAAAAATTAAAGCTGAAGTGGAAGTGGATCCTGCAACATGACAATGACTCAAAACACATCAGTAAATCCAGCAAGGACTGGCTGAAAACTAACAAAAGGAGAGTCCTGGAATGGCTGAGTCAAAGCCCAGATCTTAATCCCATGGAGATACTGTTTGGTGACTGGAAACAGGGTGTACATGCAAGAAACACGTCAAACATCTCACAGCTGAAAGAATTCTGCGTTGAGGAGTGCAGCAAACATTCCTCAGACCAATGTCAGGGACTGGTAAATGGCTACAAGAAGCGTCCCACTGAAGTTATTTCAGTTACGGGGGTAACACTAGCTATTAGGGGGTAGGGTGTCCTAACTTTACTTATTTTTGTTTCTTTTGTCTAATCAGTAAAACAAGGTTAATGTTTGTTGTTTACCTGCAATTAAATCACTTTCTTTTCCAGAGATAAATAAAAACAAGATTAGACATTGATATGTGAACATTTCTTAATAAAGAACTGAATATTTAATGGGGTGTCCTAATTTTTTCACATGACTGTATGACCTATGAAAGCTCGACCAACTTGACACAAGCTATTTGTGGAAGATGCAAAAAAAATAAAAGTAAATACACAACAAGACATGGAGTAAAAAGAGCGAATAAATCCTTGGGGAGATTGAGCAGGAGCAAAGCTGTAGTCTTTCATTTATCATCAATATATAATTGTTTAATTGGTCTTTTTGAGCTCAAAACAGATGTGCTCTGAAGCCAGTAGGACATTCTGATAGACCATATTCAAACATTCTACAAGAGCAGAGAGCAGAAAAACAGTGAGTTTTGTTGCGTATCAAATGAAAGAGCTAATTACGTAACATTAAAGGACTGAAGAATGAAATGGGGTAAGAATTGACAACAAAGGGGAAGACAAAGGAATGGTGAACCACAGTGGAAAGGCAGCCTTCATTCTTACAGCAACAAATGGGAAATAGAATAGTCGAAAGAAGCTTTTCAAATTCAGTGTCACATTAACTCCACTGCTGCGCTGTCTGGAGTTTTGGAACATTGATTTAAATCACTCTTTAACCCAGAGGATCGAGGACACTGAAAACCAACCGGTATGTTCATCAAAATTTTCGGACCTTCAAACATTACTATCAGCAATTATCCATGATTTGCATTTTGCACGACTAATGTGGAACGTTTCTGCATTTTTCATTCATTTCAGATTAATTTTCAGACAATTCAGCTTCTAACTAATTTATTGTCTGTTCTCTGAATGTGTAAACTGTCAAATATCCTCAAATGGGTTCATCATATTAATTTTAAAATGGTCAGATACACTGTTTCACCTCCAGTAGGGGTAAGAATTAAAGTTAGGGATCCTCAAAAATTTAGGGGCCAGTGGCCACCTTACCAATCAGCTGAAATGAAACCAGCTGATTGTGTTTCTGTACTCCATTTGTAACCCATTTGTCATGTATGTGGCAGGTGTTCAATTTAAGTGTGTCTGCATACTAGATGTTAAGATGTTTTCATGGGAGGTCCGACAGAGGCCATATTCCTCAAGCCATTCGTGGGGGTGGTGACAAGAGCATATTTGATCTTCAGTTTTCAGTGGTTTCAATGTTGTGGCTTATCAGTTTATGTCATTCACCACTTTGCAAATTTTCAAAAGTTTAAGGGATTAGCTTAGTGAAAGATACTGTATTCATGATTAAATTAGCACATTTAATCAGTCCAACACTCTACCTATCTACTGATGCAACAGTCTGTGGGTGTGGTTTGATCACATTTGAGTGACCCCTTCAAATTGAATCCGATTCTGATTCAAATGCTGTTAAATCATAGTGGAAATTAGTATCACACTTTGCCAGTAGAGCTCCCTCCAAACCAGTAAACCGGTAAATCAAGATGCAGCGATTTCTAATTTGAAATACCCAAAATGAAATCAAAAAGTCTACTTAATGTAGAGGCCACTGTTCAGAAAGCTGAATGTTTTGGGAGTTTGAGTTATCCTGATTTGAACGTGTAGTTAAAGTTGTTAATAGCTGCCAGTAAATGTTTTTTATAGAGTAACACACATTGAAGCATGCAGCCAAATACTGGATGACAAATAAGCAAAAATGTGTGATGATAAATTCATCTCTGAAGTGACATGATGAAATTCTTGCTTCTCTCTCCCCCCTCCTCTTTGTAGTTCCTCCTCATTTTCTCCACTTTTGTAATAATAAACATAACTAATCACTTCTAACTAAACTTCATCCCCTTTGAGGCTATGCACAGGCACAGCTAGGTGTTGCTCATCTTGCTGATTTGGTTCACAAACTTTGGATTACTTTACCCAACTATGCGGTTGCATTAATTATTCATAAGGAACTCCCTCCCCCCCTGTATGTGATGCATGCTGCATCCTTGCAGGACTGACCTATATTGCATTTCAGAGGAGAGACAGGGAGTTTTCATCAGCAGGGCAGCTAGCAATTTGAGCGATTCCACACTGTGACCTCATTGTAACGACTTCATCCTCACCTCATTATCATGATGTGACCCAGATTTCAAAAAGAGTCGTGTGGATCATAAACACAATTCTCTCTGATTGACCGTTAAGCAAGTTTAACCCTAACCTTTCAATCTCATTGCTGCTTCACATGAAGCAAAAGTGAAGCTGGTGGTGCTGGGCCACAACACACACAGAGTGGTACATTTGGGAGGTGAGGGTAGTTGGGGGTTGGGGAGTTGCAAATGAATGTGCAAGATCAGTGGTAAATCCATTGTAATCTCTTTCTAAGCTAGACCTGCTCCATAGAGACCTCATAAGCAGGAGATGGTCCATTATAACTGGGCCTTTCATCTTGGCAAAGGAAATTACATCTGAGGAATGCTCTGCTCTCAGAAGTTTTGCACATAGCCCCAACAATGTTTTATTCTAGTCACAACCAAACTAAGGAGATGCAACACAGACCTTCAAAACTAACACTTAAAACTGAACTTAATCGTTCAGTTGTATATTTCCACAGCTGATGCACTGCTGAAGGTGTTGGTGACAAGAAGCTAAAAAAAAAAAATCAAAAAGATTTTTGTGACCATCTAACTGCTACTACACCACAACCATTGTCACCACAGTCAGAATTTCCTCTTAATCGACACAGTGATCCACACAAAAAACTACTGCTTCATCATTTCCAGGGGATGACTTAAAATAAAATCCTGCCCTTCATTCTAGTGCCAAAATGAATCAAAAATGTGTTTAAAGAAGAAAAATTGCTAGGTGACAACATGAAACATGTAGCACATTCATGCTTGTCAGAGAGTGGATCTTTTTGTGTTCGGAAGATCCATAAGCTTTGCTCTTGTAACTCCTTCAGGCCAAGATATCAGTTAATGCAAGATATTTCAAAATTTAAGAGGGGGATTGCTATAAATCAAGTATAAATATATCACTCCCAGAGGATCGATGCTAATGATTCTGGTGCCCACTGACCCATACTAACAGAATTAAACATGTAAATGTTCTTGACCACAAATTTTTTTAAAGAACTAAACAAGCAGTGTAAACTTCAGGATTTTTCACTCTTAACTAGTACATATCTAAAAACCTGCCTAAATCCAAGATTTTTTTGCAGTAGGTTGTGTTTGTCTGTATCATCTTCTTCCATTTGCTAGCGGGTATATGGCATTTTGTACTGTTTCATGGGAATTTCTTGAGAATATTAGTTTGATTGTTTTTGTTGTCCAGCTATGACATCCTGTAAATTAACATAATTGGAGACAGTTTTCACTTTAGAAAT
The DNA here is from genome assembly GCA_001698575.1 of Mola mola. Lineage (NCBI taxonomy): Eukaryota > Metazoa > Chordata > Actinopteri > Tetraodontiformes > Molidae > Mola > Mola mola. The sequence continues at coordinate 1,793,385 of KV751333.1, read as the reverse complement.
GTGCACATAAAAGTACATTCAGCCATCTTTCACTCAGGCACTGCTACAACCTTTTCAAATTCTCTCTTATATCCTGTGCGCATTTCCTGTATAAGGTCTAATTTTTAGGCCATTGAGAGGTTAGACTAATGATACACATCTATACAAAGGCCCCCCAGCCCACAATATTAATGGGAAGGCGTTATTACTGTGAGCAATGATCAAGAACTGTCAGCGATGATGGATTATGTCGGAGGCAAACGGTCAGACAGGTTCCTGTGGGTCACTGTTCATCTGTCTCCAGAACAGCTGTCATGCATCATGCCAAAGGACTGAAGATGCGTCACTCTGCTGAGGGGGTGGGATCTGAACTCTGCCTGCCTCTTCATCACAACAAGCTGCTGCAGGAAAAGCCAGCTCAGCAGTATCAGCAGCATGTGTGTGTGCTCAGCGGATGCTCCTCATAGCTCTGTGGCTTTGGTGGTTGAGGTCAAAATTACTCTGTTATGTCAAATTGGACGCATAATCATGCTGTTGTAATTGCTGCAGCCATTGCAGCTTATACTACAAATAAACGTTCATCAAATCAAATCAAATTGTATTTGTATAGCCCAAAATCCCAATTTACATATTATCTCACTGGGCTTTGACAAACTGTACAGATATGACATCCTCTGCCCTTAGACCCTCAAACAGGGTGAGTAAAAACTTAAAAAACCCTAAACAGGGAGGACCTCAGGAAGAACCACAGAGGAGGGATCCTTCTTCCTAGGACGGACAGACGTGCAATAGTTGTCACATGTACAGAACACAAAAACATGATAATAACAGTTTACTAAGAATGTATAAAACATCCATGAGTCCCAGACTCTGTGGAATCTATAAATCTAGATGTATGGGAAGTCTAGTGATCCAGACGCAAGTGTATTTCGTTGGTCCAGGAGTCATTATAGTCCATGTAGCAAGATCTGAGTGTTGCTGATGTAGTCACTGAGTCCAAGAGTATGTGGAATCTATAAATCCAGGGATATGTGAAGTGTA
>KV751333.1:1781059-1792137 GCA_001698575.1 Mola mola | reverse complement strand
GTAAGGATATGGATATTTACAGGAGCAGAGAAGGAGTCGGAGTCAGAGGGGGGGGAGAAGAAAGCTCAGTGAATCATGGAGTGTTCCCCCAGCAACCTAAGCCTATAGCAGCATAACTAAGGGCTAGATAGGCCAGCCTTAACTATAAGCTTTATCAAAAAGGAAGGTTTTAAGCCTACTCTTAAAATCAGAGAGTGTGTCTACCTCCTGTACCAAGACTGAAAGATGGTTCCACAGGAGATGAGCTTGATAGCTGAACGCCTCCCTCTGCCTCCCATTCTACTTTTGGAGATTCTTGGGATCACCAAAAACCCTGCATCCTGGGAACGTAAGGTTCTGTAGGGGTGATAGGGTACGATGAGCTCTTTAGGATTCGATGGTGCCTGATTATGAATAGCTTTGTAGGTGAGGACAAGGATTTTAAATTCTATTCTGGATTTATCTGCAGAGAAGCCAGGATGGGGGAAATATGGTCTCTGATATTAGTTCTAGTCAGTACACGTGCTGGTGCATTTTGGATTAACTGAAGAGTTTTTAAAATCTTATTAGGGCAACCTGAAAATAAAGAATTACAGTAGTCCAGCCTGGAAGTAACAAACGCGTGAACTAGTTTTTCCGCATCTTGTTGAGACAGGATGTGCCGGATTTCAGCAATGTTACAGAGGTGAAAGAAGGCCGTCCTTGAAATCTGTTTAACATGTGAGTTAAAAGACAGCTCCTGGTCAAAGATAACACCCAGGTTTCCGACATTTATCAACTTGACGGAATGTGATTGTCATCAAAGCAGTATGCTTGTCATTAGACAAAAATTGTGAGCACCATGTGATAAACGGTGCTCAATGGTGTTTTTGGCGTTCTAAATGGTGTTTTGTGTTTACCACACAAAACCAAGGCAGTTGGCCTGTTCCTAGCTCCGGCTAGAATAGAAGTAATACAACATTATTTTTCATACACTGACAGCTGATGTGGCATTCATAGTCTTTTATTTTTCTATTTTCTTTTTCATCATTAAAACATTAAGTATGCAAAGTTAATATCAAAGTTATTGATGTTCATATGTCACAAACCCTTAAAACTAATTTGTAAACGACCTACTGCACTTCCAACACAGTACTGCTGTTTTATTTTATGCAGTACATACAGCAGAATGCTTTTCATAGTAGAATATACAGCATGTATAGAACTGTGAAAAGGATCTATTTTGCTGGATGCCAGGTTAACCTAAGCTGGTTTTTGGTTCTGTAAAGTGAAAATAAAGAGCAGCAGCCTGATGACAAACCACTGCTACTCTATAGGACCCCCTTGTGCTCTAAAATAAAATTATTTTTGTGGAGTCCCATGTTTTTTACAAATAATTTGCTGAACAAAGGTAAACACTTGTTTGAAAGGAGCAACTGCTATGCAGACAGTCAGGTGTGAGACAGTGAGGTAGACTGGATAATACTGGACTTTTTTCTCAATGAGAAGACATCTTGCAAATTTTGGCATACTGCAGATTTTGCTTTTGACTGCATACTCTATACTATATGCTACATTTTGGCAAAACTGCCAGGAGGATTCAGACATAGCTTTTATGGTTTTGGGTTTGATGCTTTCTGTTTTTTTTCATAAGCTTTCTCCTACTCATGTCCTACCTTACACTTACACATCTTTGTCCTTTCCCTGCCTTGTGATTACCCTTGTGTTTTTCACCTGTGTTAACCCTCCCTTCCTTGTGTATTTAAGTTAGTATGATTGCTAGTTTGATGTATTATCTAATGTGTCTTCCTGCATTTTCCTTCAGCATTCTTATTGTACTATTCTGTAGCTTGACTGACTTTTGGATTTCTGTTTTTGACTCTTTGGTTGGTTTGTCTGTATCAAAATGCTGGTTTTTACCTATTTTGCTCAATTCATCTCCCTGAAGCCATACTGTTACTGTATTTTAATAAATTCTGACTTAAACCTGTCCTATAATATTGTCTGCATCTGGATCCAAATTCTGATTTGTTCACTGGTATAAAGGTGACAGAGTAATAAAATAATTAGGAGCACTCAAAACTTATTGTGTCATGAAACATTGAACAGAACTTCACAAGAGTAGATGGAGTTGTTACAAAGTTTTTTGGTTTTTTTGGGGGGTTTTTTTGTCATGAGTTTGGGAGGCATTTTACATATTCTTTGGGCGGCTGTGGCTCAGATGGTAGAGTGGTCGTCTAGTGATTGGAAGGTTCCAGGATCTCAGACCCTGCAGTTAACATGTCGGAGTGTCCTTGAGCAAGACACTGAACCCCAAATTACCCCTGATGCTGCGCCATCAGTGTATGAATGTGTAATGAATGCAAAACCTGTGGTGTAAAGTGCTTTGAGTGGTCAACAATGACTACAAAAGCGCTATATAAATACAGGACATTTACATATTCTTCCAACCAGTCCTGAATTCAGTATGTAATTGGCTTATTAAGGACAAGGGTATTAGATTGGGCTACAGCTTTGTGGGAGAGTTCCCTAGAGCTTTTTGATAATTACGCGGAGTTCATTCTAGAATTTCATAATGTGTTTGATCATGGGGTGCAGGGGGGGAGAAGATGGCGATCAGCTCTTTTCACTAGGCCAGGATAGTGTTGCTGACTATTCTATTGATCTAAAGTGCTTGCAGCCAGATCGGGGTGGGATGATGCAGCATTAAGGGAAGCTTTTTACCGGGGTTTAGCTGGCTCTGTGAAGGATGAGCTAGTTGTTAGGAACAAGGGTGACTTTCTGGACTCATTTCTGGACTCATTGTCCATTAAATTAGACAATAGACTCCAGGAATGTCAACGACAAAAGATCAACTCACCTGCAGCCCCCAGCTCAATCCATGCCCTGCTCTACTCCCCGTGTTTCTTGGATTCAGCCAGCTCCTCTGGTGTCCACCTCAACCCCTAATTCCAGTCTGAGTGCCGAGCCCATGCAACTAGGCTGGACCTGTCTTACCTTGGCTGAAACCCAGCGTAACGTGTCAAATAAGGAGTGTCTCTACTGTAGCCACAAAGGCCCCTTTTGCTGCCTGCCCGGTTTGACCAAAAGATCAGCCAAACCATCGCCTCTCCCACTCCTGCTCGCCGGGTCCAGCTGCCAGCGTCACTTGACTCGCCATCCGGTCCTCTTTACCTAGCTGCGCTGATTTCCAGAGTATAATTTTTGGACTCTAGTATTGCTCAACAACTCAACCTTCACCTAGAACCACTGGAAGACCCCTTTGGTGGTATGAGGTAAATTCTTGGCCCGTGTAACTCACCAAACAAAACTGCTTCACTTCATCCTGTCTGGTAATCATTGAGAGAATATTACTTTAATCATCCACTCACCTGCTGCACCTATTGTCTTAGTTTTTTCCTGGCTAGAACTTCATAATCCCCACATCACTTGTCCCTGAGCAGATTAATAAATTGGTCCATTTTTTGTCACTCAGCCTGTCTTGTCAGCACGTCCACAGACCAGTAGCATGCCACTACCGGGCGATTCAAGTTCCCTCGACCTGTCCAACGTGCCTTCCATATACCTAGATGTATCCCGCGTCTTTAGTAAAGATCATGGTCTCTCTCTCTCCTCACAGACCATCCAACTGCGCCGTATATTTAGTTCCTGGCGTCCCTCTGCCATCCAGCCATCTATATAACCTTTCTCACCCTAAAAGAGAGACTATGGATAAATACATAAAGGACTCATTAGCAGCAGGCATCATTAGACCCTCCTCATCTCCCTTGGGTGCTGGATTATTCTTTGTAGATAAAAAGGACTCCACTCTGCGCCCCTGCATAGACTTTAGAGGACTTAATAGTGTAATTAAACAAATACAAATACCATCTGCCACTACTTAGTTCAGCCTTTGAGCCCTTGCATGTGGCAACGCTGTTTTCAAAACTGGACCTCCGGAATGCCTACCACCTGGTGAGAATAAGGGAGGGAGACGAATGGATATCAGCATTCAGCACTTCTAATACTTGGTCATGCCTTTTGGACTCAATAGCACCACCGAGTTTTCCAGGCTCTGGTTTACGATGTGCTCCGGGATTTCTTCCACCATTTTGTCTATCTATCTGGATGCTATTCTCATCTTTTCCTGGTCAGAAGATGAACACGTCTCCCACTTCTGCCAAGTTCTGCAACAACTCCAGGAGAACTGTCTTTATGTTAAGGCAGAAAAATGTGAGTTCCTCATTTCCTCTGTGAGTTTCCTGGGTTACATCATTCATCGTGGGAAAATAGAGGCTGACCCAGAGAAGATCCAAGCAGTGGCAGAGTGGCCAATCCCAATCTCACTTAAGCAGTTGCAGAGGTTCCTTGGTTTTACTAACTTTTATCAAAGGTTCATCAGGAACTACAGCAGCCTGGCAGCCCCCTAACTAAATTTACTTCATCCAAGACACTGTTTCTGTGGGCACCCGAGGCAGAGGAAGCTTTTCGCTGTTTGAAGGAGCATTTTACCTCCACTCCCATCGTGGTCCAACCAGACCCAGCACTGCAGTTTGTGCTGGAAGTGGATGCGTCCGATGTAGGGGTCGAAGCCATCATGTCCCAACACTCTTCCAGCGACCACAAACTCCACCCCTGTGCCTTCTTTTCAAGGAGACTCTCTGCAGCAGAGAAGATCTTGGGAACCGGGAGCTTCTGGCTGTAGAGCTCGCCTTGGAGGAGTGGTTGTGGAGTGATCACCTGTCCTTGGTCGAATATGCGCTCAAGTCCCTCACCAGTGCTACCCCAGGTATGTCTCCATTTGAGTGTGCTCTAGGACATTTGCCTCCTCTGTTCCCGGCCCAGGATTGTGACATCGCAGTACCATCTATCCAAGCCCACATCCGCTGCTGCTGGCACAGCTGGGCAGACGCCTGCTCCGCGCTGCTCTGTTCCACTGAGACTAATAGCCTCCTCACTAACAAACATCCACCCCAGCACCTGCTTACAGTCCAGGACAACAGGTTTGGCTTGCCAGCAAAAATATCCTGTTAAAAACTGAATCTGGAAAGCTGTCTCCCCCTGTTTCATGGGCCCGTTAGAAGTGGACTCTTTGATCAACCCGGTTACTGTAAAATTAAAGTTTCCCAGGCGTATGATGATTCATCCTGTGTTCCACGTCTCTCAGCTGAAGCTCACCCGAGCCCGCTGTGTCCTCCAGCCGACCACCAGCCGACCACCAGCCCCCCCCCCAAGTCACTCATCATCAGATCGTCCAGTCATCCATGCGGTACTCGTTGCTCTGACCCGCTTTCTGAGAATTACGCTCTGTGTCACTTTTACAAATCGTTGTGTTTGTACCAGTTGCTTTTTGCTCATCTGCTACTCGCTGTAGACCTGCTCCCTCAGAGAAACCCTGGGAATAAAGACAGAGCGAAGCACAGCACCCCGAAGAGCCCATTCAATCTTAGAATAAAGGAAGCAGAATGTTTTATATGTCTGTTGACTACGGGAGAAGACTATAAGTCATTTCTTTCATTTTTCGAATTGGACATGCATCTGCTCACCTGCAGTGCAAGCTGCCACTCGCTCTGGACCTGCTCCCTCAGAGAAACCTCAACTCCTCACCTTCTCACAATAAAACCGTCTGAACCAAAGTCTGTGTCTTGCGTTTGGGTCCTTCTGCTCTCTAACATTGTTTCCTTAAGCTCTGTTTTTTTGGTTTTGGGACCCTCAAACTACACTCTTCAAAAATTGTCAACAAAACCACACCTGTCATCCTGCACAAAATGAAAACCAGAAAACTTGTTAACTAGTGGAAGCAGATATTATCCTCTGGAAATGACAGAGAATAAAACAGAGCAGAAAGGAGAATTACTGCAACTGATTTACTTAACCCGTATTCTTCTTCTTAGTAAGATCATTAACATTTATCGCAATGATAATGCTATGTTTTTAAGATTTTTACTAAAGGTAAGGTAGGGATGGGTATTTTCCAATATGGAAAATTTGACTGAAAACATTAAAGTTGCTGATATGTCTGATCACCAACATGATCTCTATATAAAATGTAGCAAATGTAAAAAGCAAATACAAATATAATCATATGTCTATACAAACTTGGCCATATATACCCACACAAACTTCCTCTTCTTTTTTTTTTTTTGCCTGGCAAACAAATTTTTGGTGCAGTAAAACCTCTGTTCCAGAGGGTGGATCACATACTGAAATAATAATCAGTTGCTTACATCAGAATAGATTTGCTCACTAGATCTATCGTAATAATTTTGAAAATGACTAACATAGTCCAATACAGGCAGGACTGCCAATATAAAGTGCATCCAAGTTTTTTTACAATGTTGACCTGAGATGCATCTGAATCTTGTTGCTTTTATGCACATTCTTGATATTTTGTTATATACAGTATATTTTTGACCTATTGTACAACATAAGAGATGATTTTTGTCAGACAAACGTTATTGCAATGTCTTTTTAATGTGTTTTTCCATAATTCAGTGACTCAGGATTTTCTCCTGCTCCTCCCACTACACATTTGTGACACAGGACAGGACAGTTGTTCACCTGTGAGGGATAATTCTTGTGGATGCAAGTACTAGCTCACACTTCTAATTTAATTTAAGTTCTTGTTTATTAACATAATCTTGCTGCAATTGGTTAGTAAAAGGTGGGGCGGGGTCGTGGTTTAGACTTGGCTCTTCCTTGTTGAAGCACAGGCTGGTCTCACCCTCTTGTCACATGATCTCCTCCATCAGCCATCTTCTATCTTCATGTGAAAACTCCTCCCTACCTCCCTGTTGCGAGCTATCTGAGTCACTGTGACCTCTGACCTAACCTCCAGCTCTGTTCTATCTTATCTATCCTTGAATCAAGGAATACACTCTCTCTGTGTTCTTTATCTCAGAGAGTGTGTCTGGATTCAGTGTGTGTATGTGTAAGCATGCAGCTTAACCTTCAGAGTGCTCAACTTTACCATAACAAGCGTTAAATCATCGTGACAGTGGTCAATTTACCATAAGTGTTAAATCACCGTGACATGGAACTAATGCTTTAGACCTTCAATTCAGGAGGACTACAACTCTATATGAACATAATGGAATGCATTGTATGTATAACGAATGTATTCTAAGCTTTACAATGATTATAGGCCAAAATCTAATTCCTAACAAATACCATGTATTTAAACCTGATTTACTATACCCTCTATTAACCTAAACAAGAATGTCATGTTGAAAGTTTGGTAATTTAATCTTTCATTTACGTTATTGTCAGGTACCAGGTCTGGAGGATTCAAAAATGCAGAGTCCACAGGGAGCGTTCTAATTCGACAGTCGTTTAATTTATAATGGTCAAAACCAGGAATTCAATTCAAAGCGAAGGTACAGGTAAGGATCAGGCAAACTCGGTAATCTAGAAACAAACGGGATCAAAACACAAAGAACTCACGAGGGAAAACCGCTGGACTGCTCACGAGGAAAATAAGGTCAGGTAAGTAAGACAATCTGGCAAAGGAGGAAGGGAACACGGGAGTTAAATACACGTATATACACGGTAGACAATTGGACACAGGTGGGATGCGTTAGGGAGAGGGAATAATCAGACACACCTGAGGGACAACGCTTGACCGAACATGGGGAGTAAGACACAGACAGAACTTCAAAGTAAAACAGGAAACACTGAATGACCCTAACAGACAGACAATTTATACTAGCAGGTCCTGACATTTATTTTGTGTGCAACCAATATTTTTCTCCATAATTTTGCTGAAATAAGCACTGTATAATTTCATTGCCATTTTTTAAGATCCAACATGAATCTGTGGGTACAAATTACAAGGCCACCATTATTTTATTTTTTTTTTTTAGAAAATTAGGAAAAAATTTGTTGGAAGTTTAGAATTTATGATACTTTTTAAAAAAATTTCTCATTATGATGTTCACTTTAAACCAACTCTTACCAGTTAGCAACACTGTATTTTTATGTTAGATGAACCACCACGCCTTCGTTTGTAACATTGCCACAGATAGGCTTATGACAGCAAAGACGGATGAAACCACAGAAGCAATGCAGTAAGAACACAAGGCCTGATGACTGTAATGGGGAGTCAGAGATGAATGGCTGCTCTGCACAAGTTACACCGACTCGGACCGAAACTGATGGACTCAAGTCTTGTTTAAACCGTGAGAAGATGCCAGGGAGCGTTATGGCTCATTCAGAAATGTGAGACTGTCAGGGATAAAATGAGGCAGAAAATCATTTGAGTTACGTACTGTATGTGCTGGGTCATTTTCTGGCAATCTGGTGTATGTCAACATCATAAGCTCCAGCAGATTTATTATTCTATGCAGTGATGGAGATGGGAAGTTGTTTTTCTCCCTCCTCAGGGCCTCTTCTCCAACACCCCGCACTCAAACCGCTTGCTAGTATTGTTCCATTTAACAACTTGTAGGAAGTTTAACTGATGTGCGATAGTGTTAAACTAGCTATTTTTTTCTCTCTTCAATAGTTTCTTTCCTGCTTTCTACTTTCTTTCATGGATACATTGTTTGACCAGCATGTTGAGGGGTGTCATGCAGAGGCCAGATATATAAAGTAAAGAAGGCGGGGATCTGGAGTGGTACTCAAGAGAGATGTCTGCATAACTCCATCAGGCAGATGAATAGCATCTTTCAATTAAAGCTTTGTCAATCCGATAGCTTTGAAGGGTGCCAATTTCACAAGATATCCCAAAAAAAAGAAAGGGGGAAAAAATATATGGTGTGGGGATTCAGGGTGAGAAAAGTTGATGTCTGACCATGACCATAAGACCATGGTGTGGCATTCTCCAAAACTTTTCAGCGGGAGTTTTACATATGGGCCTAATGACTTGAATGAGGAACTGGGGGAACAAAAATGGCTGAAATGTTCAAATTGATCTGTGACAGCAGAACTACTGCGCTGCAGCAGGGCTGTTATTTTAATTCAGATTTTCAGATGAATGGTTTGGCCAAACTCCAGTAAAGGGCAAAGTCATCAAGCAGGCAAGCCATGGACAGAAAGTAAATCACTCGATCAGTGCCACAGAGGAGGAGGATTACAGTGTGCCCTACTTACCTGTCCTTATCATTCAAAATAACTTGCATATTCATTCATTCATTCATTCATTTTCTACCGCTTATCCCGTTAGGGGTCGCGGGGGGCGCTGGAGCCTATCTCAGCATCTTGGGGCGAAGGTGGGGTACACCCTGGATGAGTCGCCAGTTCATCGCAGGGCTGACATATAGAGACAAACAACCATCCACACTCACATTCACACCTACGGGCAATTTAGAGTGACCAATTAACCTACCCCCAGATTTGCATGTTTTTGGAATGTGGGAGGAAGCCGGAGTACCCGGAGAAAACCCACGCAGACACAGGGAGAACATGCAAACTCCACACAGAAACGTCCTGACCCAGAATCGAACCCAGGACCTTCTTGCTGTGAGGCGACAGTGCTAACCACCGCACCACTGTGCCTCCAACTTGCATATTAAAGAAAAAAAATCCACTTATCTTATTTCCCACCATAAAATTATGTTATGTTTTTATATCAAAGAAGTGAAGTCCAGGTTGTTTCATGTGGTGAAAATCTAGGAAATCCCCTGTTTACTTCTGAGAGTGTTCAGCATCTGTGCAGACTGAAAAGTTTTAGAACACCCACGGACATCTTTAGAAAAATGGTGAGGAAAATGAAAAGACCTTTCACATTCCGCAATGAGGCTACAAGGGCAATGAAGAGGAAGGTAACAATGAAGAAAGGTTACACAGTTATTTTTCAGATTAATGTTACAGGTGACATGCAGAAAAATACAGAGATCCTCTACGTATGCTCCAGGCAGGGGGGAGGCTGGGAAACTGTTTTGGATTGCTCTTACTCCACACTTTTTCCCCCTCAGACTGCCCCAAGTCCTTGAAGTGACTGTCAGGATATGCTAGTGTCAAGTGTCTGTCTCTTAGGTTTATTCGGTGTTTCCTGTTTTACTTTGAAGTTCTGTTTGTGTCTTACTCCCCATGTCGTGTCAAGTGTTGTCCCTCAGCTGTTTCCAATTGTCTACCTCTCCCTTGTGTATTTAACCCCCGTGTTCCCTTCCTCCTGTGCCAGAATGTCTTGTCTTTCTAGCGAGCAGTCCAGCATTTATTCTCTGTAAGTCTCCTTGTGTCCAATCTGTATTCCATGTTCCGATTACCGAGTTTGCTTTATCCTTATCTATACCTTCGCATAATTCGAATTCCTGGTTTGACCTTTATTATTAAAACGACTACCGATTTAGAAAGCTCCCTGTGTGTCTCTGTATTATTGGATCCCCCAGACCTGGTACCTGATAGTACAATCTGGCCAGAAATGGATCCAGCAGAGTCAGAGCCAGTTCGGTCAGCCCTGAAGGCGCAAGGCACACGTCTCCACTGGATAGAGGAGCAACTGACGTTTGTTCGCCAGGAAATGTTAGAAGCAGTAATACGCAGTGAATCGACGTGCGCGACATTGACGGAAAAATTAAATCTTGTCACTGATCAACTGCAGTAACCGTCTGCTTCTCCAATAGCTCCTAAGGGTTCAGAAGCTGTGGCTGAGCCTCCTGCTTCTACCATGAGTTTGCACTCTCTCCACCTTTCTAGCCCTGAAACTTTTTTCTGGAGAGTCTGGGGATTGTCGTCCCTTTATTTCCCAGTGCGAACTACATTTTGAGTTCAATGCAGCCTCTTTTTCTTCAGACTGAGCCAAGATTGCTTTCTTTATTTCTCATTTAACTGGTCGAGCCAGATCATGGGGTACGGCTGAGTGGAGCCGCCGATCAGCCGTGTGTAATTCTTTGCCAGAATTTATTAAAATATTCACGCAAATATTCCAGTCGACATCTCCGGGCAGAGGAGCAGCCAAAGCATTGGTATTGTTGAGGCAAGACAAACTGTCAGTAATCAATTAAGCCGTTGAATTCCGCACCATAGCCGCTGACGGCAGTTGGAATCAACCTGCGCTAATAGATGCTTTCCTGACCGGCTTGTCAGGTATTCTAGAGGACCATATGGCTCCAATCGAATTACCAGCTGATCTTGAGGCAGTGATTAATTTGGCCTCTAAAATAGATAAGAGACTCCATGAACATCAGAAGCCTCGGCTTCAG
>KV751333.1:1768204-1780954 GCA_001698575.1 Mola mola | reverse complement strand
GGAGCCATCCAGTGAGTTACCAGAACCGATGCAAATCAGCCGGACCAGCCTCACTCCATTGGAACGGCAGCGGAGAATGAAGGAAGGAAGGTGCATTTACTGCGCACAGGTGGGACACATCCTCACCTCCTGCCCGGTTAGGTCTCCAACACCTAACGTGGCCTCGTTGTCTTTGGTGAGTCGAACCAAACTACTTAGCAGGTATAAGAGACCTCTCACTAAAGTAATGCTCCAATCGAGTTATGATTCCCTAGTCCTCCAAGCATTAGTAGACTCCGGAGCAGACACTAATTTGATGGATTTCTGAGTTGCTAAGAGACTTCAGTTGTCCCGGTTAAACCTTACTCAACCTCTGTTTACATCAGCCTCAGATGCTAGATTGATGTGTAAGGTTACACATCAAATGTCCCCAGTGACCGTGGTATTTGACGACGGTCATCAGGAGAAAGTAAACTTCCTCCTTTTCGAGTCTGTCCGTCACCCACTCATTCTAGGCCTCCCATGGCTACTAAAACATAACCCACATATAGATTGGTCCACGGGAATTGTTTTATTTTAGAGTGGGGAAAGAACTGTGTTGAGCACTGTTTTCTGGACAAAAAATCTCCCCAGGAGGGGATTTCCAAGGAAGTGGAGAAGTGTGAGCCCAGTTTCTGTAATGGGGTGTGTTGTAGTGGATGGTCAAGTTGGGATGGACCAACAGAAGCTCCAGGCCATAATTGCGTGGCCAACTCCGTCCTTGCGGGGGGGTGTGCAGCGCCCCTGGTCGGACGTCTTCTGGGACATTGTTTCTGGTGGACCCCCGGGGAAGGAGACAGAGCCGGATGGGGGCATCCCATCAGCGGTTTCTGTGGTCCCTCGCTGTCGCCGGAGGCGTTCCAGAGCCAGGTCAAATCTCATCAAGTCATCGGCCGGCTACAGGAAGATGGCAGATAGGAGGACACGGGCTGAGCTTGTCCACCGTCCTGGTCAGAAGGGTTGCATCTCAACCTAAGATATGCCCTTATGCATCGATCCACATAAGTTATCCCCAAGATTTATAGATCTTGTTCCTGTGTCAAAGGTCATTAATCCTTCTGTTGTGAGGCTTAAACTTCCTAGGTCCTCACGAGTCCACCCCTCGTTCCACGTGAGCAAGGTGAAACCCGTCAAGGAGAGCACCCTCGTCCCAGCTTCCCTGCATAATTTACGGTGAACCAGCCAACACCGTCCAACGTTTGCTGGCAGCCAGACGCAGGGGATGAAGTACACAGTATTTGGTGGACTGGGAGGGCTATGGTCCCGAAGAGCACTCTTGTTTTTCATCAAAAGACATCATGAACCCCCAGCTAATAGCCACCTGTGTGACTGTATTATTAGATCCTCTGTACCCCGAACCTGATCATAAAAGGACACCAGTGTGATGATTCTGCCAGTCCCTGTAGGGGGATATCCTCACTCTGGAGAATTCATGCTACAGGAAGAGCTTTGACAATGTTCATCCCTTCCTTCAGGGTATTGCCCACACTAAACTTCACTTATGAGACTTTCGAGGCAGGATTACATATTGTCCTTTTGACGGGTCACTTTGGTTGGATCACATTTGTAACTGACATTGGCCTTGAAGCAATTGTTGCTAAATATGTCTGAAGGTTTACTTGGACATGTGCTGTGATCCTGGTCTGTGAGAGTTGTAAGTAACAACTAATGCTGAGGTTGTAATAAAGCATATGAATTGAAAACTAGAGAGGTAAAATACAAACTGCAACTCCAAAAAAAGTCGGGAAACTTTGTAAATATGTGAATTAAAAACAAACTACTGCCATTTGCAATTCCTTCTCAACAGATTCAATTGAATAAAGCACAAGACATTTAATCTTCAAACTGATAAACACTATTATTTTTTACAAATCTGGACACATTCTGAATTTGAGGCTTATAATAGCCTCGATAAAAGTTGTGACAGGGGCTAGAAACAACTAGCAAAGTTGTGGAAGCTCAAAAACCACCTGGAACATGCCACAAGTAAGCCCTTTAATTGGTAACAGGTGATAGCACCATGATTAGGCAAAAAGGAGACTCCTGAAAGGCTCAGTCTTTCACAAGCAAAGATGGTTTGAGGTTTTCAACTTTGTGAAAGACTGCGGGACTGAAAGAAAGCAAATAGTCCAGTTTATGAATGTTTCTTAACCTGCAATAGCAAGGATTTAGAGATTTCAACTATACACCATAATTTTATCAAAAGATTCAGAGTCTGGTGAAATCTCTGCATGTAAGGGGCAAAGCTAAAAACATTGAATGCCTATGACTTTGGACCCCTCAGCCTGCCCGGCATTAAAAAACGGCATCATTCTGTGATATAGTGTATATTACACCACGGGCTCAGGAAGCCTTCGTAAAAAAAATTCCACTTAAAGTATGTCGCTGCATCTACAAATGTAAGTTAAGACCATGCAAAGTGAAAGCCTATATATCAACAACATCCATAAGCTCCACCCACTATGAGATGGACTGACCTAAAGTGTAAAAGTATGATGTGGTCTGACTAGTCCACATTTCATAATGTCCACTGAGTCCTCAAGGCTGAAGAAGATCTAGATTGTTTTCAATGCAAGGTTCAAAAGCCAGCATCTGTATTGGAGTATTAGTGCCTATAGCATCAAGGATAATGTGAACATTTGTGATGGCACCATTAATGCTGAGGGGTAAATAGAGGTTTTGGAGCAACTTAAGTTTTCATCCAGAACACATCTTTTTCAGGGATGTCCCTGCTTATTTCAGCATAACAATGCCAGACCACATTCTGGACAAGTTACAACTGGCTTTGCAGTTAAAGAGTGCAGGTACTAGACTAACCTACGTGCAGTCCAGACCTTTCTCCCATTGAAAACCTATGCCATGAATTGCAAAATCCAACATCAGAATCCCCCAGAATGGCAATGTATGATGTACATCAAGCAACATTGGGGAAAGAATTCCCCTTTTAATATTTCAACAACTAGTGTCTTCAGAGTTCAGACACTTACTGAGTGTTGCTCGAAAAAGGTGATGTAACACAGTGGTAAACATGTTCCTGTCCAAACTTTTCTATAACAAGCAGTCAACGAATTCGAAATGTGTGTATATTTTCAAAAAAACCATGAAGTTTATCAGTTTGACCAATCACTTTGTTCGCTTTATATTTATATTTTCGCAGCTTTCCAACATGTTTGGTATTGGGGTTTTTTTATATGATAAAGCTTTTTTTTTCATTGGCTTGGATCCAAGTGTAGACACAGAAGAAAACCAGAACAAGGTTTAACAATTTATTTGTCAACAAAAGTTCAGTCAATCTAGGTAGTGGGGAAGAGAGTGTAATCTGGTGGGCACTGAGTCGGCTCCGAGAACTGGCTGGTCAAAAAAAAAAAAAAAAGGTGAAACTCCAAGTTGACGCAACTCAGAGTGACTGGAAACAAAGGAGGCAAAAAACATTGAAGTTAACTGCTAGATCTGAAAAATTAACTTGTAAATTCTAAACACTATATACAAAAACTTCTCCAAGAAGTCGGTCAGGTTTACCACATGCTGCGGATAAATATGGCACGGAAGAGTTGGCACAGCAGGTTCTTGATGGAGCACAACTGAGTCTCCTGTAGTCAGGCCTCCTCAAGCATGCCACACCCTTCGACCACACACACACACACACACACACACACACACACCACTCAGATCCAAAACATAAATAAAGGAGAAAGAAAAGCAAAAAAAAACAACAAAGCAGCACTTAAACACAGGATCATCACAGATTTAACTAAAACAATAGTCATATTTTGGAAAAATGCCCATATTTTTTTTCCTCTTTTTATATTCATCATTCAAAACCCAATATTATGATTAAGTTAGGTGAATGAAGTTATATTTTTAAGGTAACCAAAATTAGGTAAGCATTTCAGGTAAGTGGCCTTAAGGGTAAATATCAAAAATATTTAAAGGAAGAAGAAAATGGAAGTGAAACACAAAAATGCTGAAGAGGTTATATGTGTCTAAATTTGCATATTGTCAATTGAGTGTAGTGTGAGTAAACTTGATTAACGTTTCACTTTAAATGCTCTGATAACTAACTTGTCCGTGTTACTATCTGTCATCCTTAACAACACATATTTACAGTGAGTCACTTTTGAGCATTTTCCCTAGAATAAATTACAGTAACAAAACATTCCCACTAACAAACTGATCGAAGACAAAACGTGGCTAAAAAAAATACAAAAACCTTTTGAGCAAAGCAGTGAGTAAATAAAGGATGATCTCCCTCTTGAGACCCCAGTTGTGCAAGCCAATGATTGATTTGATCATTCAGGATTTTTTTTTCTAACAGTAACAAAATGGCCAACATGCCTGAGAGGGAATAGACCAGACGGTCAGAGACCCAGAACCATTGTGGCGAAATTTGAACACTTCAAACAGAAATTGTGAAAAGCCGAGAGAGGGAAGGGAAGGGAACCGACTTCAGTGTCAAGGATCAATTACCTAAGGAGATCCTGGAGCGACATAGGATTTCCTTTCCAATCAGGAAAAAACTTATTGAAGATCCCGATCTCTTTCTTCTCCTCACTCTCAGCACAATGAGACACTGTACTTATAATAGGAGGGTACTTCAATCCATTATGTAATCCAGAGGTTGACAGGCTCAGCATGACAGGAAGCCGTCACAACTGTCAATCCAAAGAACTTTGCCTTATGACTGCTAGATCTTTGCCTTATGACCACTTTCAAATACAATAAGGGCTTCTACAGACAAAAGCATGGTTGTGCTATGGGGACACCGGTGTCACCCATTGTCGCCAATTCTACATGGAAGAAGTGGAAAATAAAGCCTTGTCCACCTTCAAAGGAACAACACCTAGCCACTGGTTTAGGTACGTGGATGACACCTGGGTTTCAATCAGAATCCAAGAAGTAGAGGCCTTCTCAGAACATATCAACTCAGTGGACAACAACATCAAATTCAGAAGGGAGGACACTAAAGAAAACAGTCTACCATTCTTCGACTGTGCTGTACAAATGGAGGAGGATGGGAGCCTCAACATTGAGATATACTGGAAACCTGCACACCAGTACTTACTTTTTGACTCCCACCACCCACTGGAACACAAACTTGGGGTGATCAGAACCTTAAGTCACAGGGCGGAAATTGTTCACACACACACATCGAGGGGACACTAAAAACCTGTGGCTATCCCAACTGGGCCTTCATAAAATCCACAAAGAGACCAATAAAACACAATGGAACACCTGATGCAGGAAAGAAAAACAAGCTAAACAACATTATTGTCCTGCATGTGTTGGGAGCATCAGAGAAACTTAGAAAGATTTTCTCCAAACATCTCAGTGCACCTCAAACCCATCAACACACTAAGACAAAGACTGGTTCATCCTAAGGACAGAATACCCAAAGAAAAGCTAAACAACCGCTCCACAGGCTCATGGTACAACACAGAAGAGCCAGCTCATCATCAGGACAAGATTCAGCTGTGCATTTACATGTGAAGGACAAGGGACACTAATTTGAAGACAATAATGTACACATTCTTGACAGAGAAAACAGATGGTTTGAGAGAGGAGTGAAGGAGGCCATCCGCGTCCAAATGGAAAGACCCTCAATAAACAGGGGTGGTTGTCTAATACACCAATTATCATCCACTTACAATGCAGTCCTGAAATCCTTTCCCAGACCTCCTTCAAAACTTGCCTAATGTGACCCTAACAACTCACATGATGGCAGACGGAAAAAAACTCATTAATGAGTCACACCTTGAATCTTGTCACCATAACAATGCACGTGAATGTGAGGGGGTTCATCAATGAGTCACACCTCAAAATTACTCATTAATGAACTACACCCTTAGTTTTGATCCTGATTTGCATACACAGAGACAGTCATCGACTCAGGTGACCACCTCCAAGGTGTAATGACCCTACCAGTGGTCATTACACTGTGGATTTCCCACCAATGTTTAGAACTGAAGAAGCTTTTTTTTCTTCAAAAAACAAAAAATAAGTCCAGATGCCTTCAATTGAAGCACTTAAGACTACCTCAAACTGGATGATTGAGAACCTACACAAACATACAATCCACAGATATTCTAAAGCGATACGTGATTGATTTTGGCATTCACGCTGCATGACGATCTCAGCATCCTACACTCAGGGAATACACCTTTTTCTCATCAGTCTACCACTCATATTCCCGCCTAGACTACTTTCTAGTTAGCAGCTCTACTATGATGGACATCTCAAACACAAAGATCTACCCTATCACTATCGGTGATCACACACTGGTGTCTATCTCTCTAACTAAAAAAAGAGCCACACCACCAGCTACAAATTGGAGATTCATTAAGTCATTACTTAAAGACCAAAATTGTAACAATTATTTCAAAAGGGATTGGTCAACGTTTTTGGAAACCAATGACCTGCCAGGAACCCAACCATGTTTTCTTTGAGAGACAGCAAAAGTAGTCATGCGAAGTAGAATAATTTCCTATTCATCGCATAAGACAAAGAAATCACTCGAGTTAAAATTAGAAGAGAAAATCAAATCTCTAAGAGGCTGTTCATACTGCTTCCCAACAGGAACACATATTGAGCATTCTGATAAAATTAAAAATTGAACTAAATTAAATAATTGATAAAAAAAAGACTCAGTTCCAGAGACAAAGAGGGCGCTTGGAGAACTTTGTAAATGGCAATAAACTTGGCAAATTCCTGGCTAACCAAATGAAACTAAATAAGGAAAAAAATAGCAATCTCTTCCTTCAAGAATTCAGCAGGGAATAGCAGTCACAATCCTAAAGAAATAAATAACATTTTCAGAGACTTTTATAAAAAATTGTTTTCCTCACGGATTAATCCACCTGATGCTAACATTGATGCCTTTCTGAACAACATCAGTCTGCCAACACTAAATGATGAACTGATTATGGCTCTGGACTCACCATATCCAAGGCTAAACTTTATGAAGCCCTCCAACATTTGCCAAATAAAAAAGCCCCAGGCATTCTGAGTTCTACAGAGTCCCGAAGACTGGAAAAAAAGTCTTCCTGCATAATACATCCTGATCAAACACGATTTATTACGTGAAGACACTCAACCAACAATACACGCAGGCTACTTAACTTGATAGACTTTTCTTCCGTAAATAACCTAGACACCACAATTATCTCTTTGGATACAGAAAAGGCATTTGACTGAGTAGAATGGGTTTCATGCACTCAGACATCTGCTCTCACTGCACAGGTCACATTTATTATAGTTATATGCATGCTTTATGGCATTGCACGCCTTTCTAAATGTTCTGGCAGAAGATATGTGAAGACCTATCAACATGGCTAAGATATCCCATCCCAGCTTTTTCATATGGAGGAACTCCACTGTTTACCAGCAGGGGGGTGTCCACACCTGATCCCCCAATTTTAATCACACCCGATTTCACCATATACCTCATATCCACTTCACCATAATCACTCACATTCCTCAACACAACAACCTTATAAACACGGGGTGGTTGGCAGGGCCGGGCGGATCCATACACCAATGTCTCCTGACCCCCCTCGCCCCTGGAGAGCTGCTGTCCTTGGGTCTGTGGCTGGTCGTCCTTAGTCTGGGGGGGGGTGGATCTCTGGGGGTTGCGCATTGGGCATGCCAGGACACAGCTTTACTGGCAGTGGAGCGGTGTGCCTGAGTGTGTGTGTGTGTCATTATGTCTATGCATGTTCATAAAGGTGGTTCTAGGGCACAGTGCATCTGGCTGGGTCTGGGTCTGGGTCTCCCTTTTGCATGCCTGTTGATTCCTCTTCTGTCTGTGCCCCCTTGGGAGGGTCCCTACCTCTCTTTGCTGCCTCACCTGGGATGCATAGTTGGTGCCGTTGGGGTGGGCCAACTGTTGGGGGTTTGGGAGGGTTTGGGGCTCGTTGGGCCTTGGGGTCCGGGCTCTGGATGTTTTCGGGCTGTCCTGGCTGACTCTGCAACATTGCATGGACATCGGGGACAGTGCCTTTGAAGTAGCAGACTACAATGATGGTTCCCCTTTTTAAGAAAGGGGACCAGATGGTGTGTTCCAACTACAGGGGGATCACACTCCTCAGCCTCCCAGGGAAGGTCTACTCCAACGTGCTGGAAATGAGAGTCCGGCTGTTAGTTGAACCTTGGATTCAAGTGGAACAATGTGGTTTTCATCCTGGCTGTGGAATGCTGGACCAGGGCAAGGCTCAGTACCTCAACTCTCTGTGTTTTATACTTTATGCTGTTATATGTCGCATTGGTCCTGTACCTGAACATCATTGCTGCTCTGACAGTTCAAAAATTTCCCTACAGGGATTAATAAAGTCATCTCTATATCTATCTATCTATCTATCTATCTATCTATCTATCTATTAATAAGTGGATTAGCCACAATTTTCAGTTAAGGTTAATTAGCTGACACAAATGTTCAAACCATCTTCTTTCTAACCTGGCATCAAATCCTCACACAGTTTTCGGCCATTCTGCTTTGTTTAACATCCTGAAGAATGAAATTTTGAAAAATTTTGATTCACTCTTATATGAAATATATAAATGTTAATAATGGTTTACATCCTACATTAGGCATTGTGTGTTTCTTTTTTGTTCATTCTTCAATAAACAATTTTGGATAAACATGCTGTGTGTTTAATGTTGCGCAAGAGTGATTTTTTTTCCAACCTCTTCACTGTCAAGAACTCCAACTAGCTGTTGATGAGGGAATGTTGGTTGTAATTATTAAGTTAATTACTAAGCATAATTCCAAATTCACAGTAGATTTTATGATACTGATTAATTAAATTGCTATCTTTTGCATTCTTTAACGTTGGTGCCTTAAGGTAATCTAATGTAAATTAGATCTTACTATTCTTATAATCATTAGTTATCTATGGTAATTATTGATTCATTTTGTTAGCCAAATTCAGGCACTTTGTTGTCACCTTGTATTGTTAACATAAATGGTTGTCTGTGTGAACAGCCACACCGATAACAGACCTGAGCCCCAACATCTTTGCTCCTGCTGCTCTCTGAGTCTAAGTCAAGTCAACAATGGGGCACTAAGTCCTTTTAACACCAACACTGAAATTTTACCCGGAGACCCAATCAAAGTGGGTTTAAGTGTTATATAATACATTTTGAAAATTTTTCCCTGTTTTACTTTACTTTCAGAAATCTTCACTTACAGGGATCTGTAAGTGAAAGAAAAGTGAACTGCACAAAACTCCACAGAAAAATACAGTCTTTTTCTTCTTGTAGGACACTTGAGTTGGTGTCTGTGTTTGATCGCGACCCATGGGTCAATTCACAGGACTTATTAATGGGACAGGGAAGGTGCTAGTCGAACAGATAATTACAGGTAACGAGTCGGTTCGGGTACTGAGCTTTATAAGTG
The DNA here is from genome assembly GCA_001698575.1 of Mola mola. Lineage (NCBI taxonomy): Eukaryota > Metazoa > Chordata > Actinopteri > Tetraodontiformes > Molidae > Mola > Mola mola. The sequence goes on along the minus strand of KV751333.1, from coordinate 1,771,545 downwards.
TGTCTGTATGTGTGTGTGCCTGAGTGTGGGCGGGGGTTCAAAACTGGACCTGTGCAGAACTCTAACTATCATGTGACAGTGGTATGGATTTGAAATAATATATGGGCTTACATAATGCCATTATTTATTTCCATTTGTTAAAAGCTTATGTTTGCAATTACTTTGTTTGAAATAAATAGTTAAAATTAATGATAAGTTAAACTTGATAGTATTTTTCCTCCCTTTTGCATGCAAAAAAAACCAACAAAAAACATAAAACCTTGAGATGTCCATAATTAGAGAAACCTCTAATGAATAAATAGTAAACAATGCAGACGAATGTTGCAGGAACTAGTGGAATCATCACACTGATGTCATCTTATTTATAAAAAATGTAAAATTGCACATCTATTAATTGCTTCAGTGGATATTTTGAAATATTGCAATATAGCCCAAAAAATATCACAATATTATGTATAGGCCATATCGCCCAGCCCTACCTGACAGTCAAATGTATGCATTTAACTATTCAAGGCCAGGTTTCCAGAGGCTTTAAAGAAGACCTGGATCCTTATGAGAACTGGAATTTTAAGACCTTATCTTTACTCTTCTCAATTAAGCACAGTAGCTATGTACACAAATTTGGTGAAGTGCAAAAATAGAATAAGGTATATTAAATTATTTAATTTATATAGTGCTGTTCCACACACTCTGGAAAAGTCTGAATGTCAGAAACACAGTTCCAGTATGTTTGTTTAAATTCTTTAGCATTTAGGATGTATATAGTCAATACAGAAAATCTAAAATGCTGCTCTAAAAGGATCTGTGCCAAACAAAGATATTTCAAGTATTTGCTATATGGTCATCTGGATATCTCATCAATGCCACAGTACTTTTGAATATTATTTTGACACATTTCACCTTAACAAATGCTGCATCTAGCTTTTTGGATTTTGCACCTGGCCATATTAAAAGGTTTATGAAGTTTCAGCTAATTGTAAAGCCCACTATATAACACTACATAATGATGTCGGGGTCAGAAAGTGCTGTTGAGCCAGCGCATACATAAACTGTATGAAACCTGACGGAATTGGTAACAGATATATAGCCATATTTCGATTCACAACCTCAGCACTGTTGTTACGTAATTCAACTACCTCCCAAAATATGCGCAAATATGGGTCAGGATTGGCATAAGATACTATGCTGTGTATTTTTGGTTTTGAGAGCAATATTTTTTTGCATGAAGTAGTTTTGAAACACAGTGGAATGTTTAGACAGTGACTTAATGAAGTGGCCACACTTTTATTAAGGAACCGTTTGATAAATGTGGCCCCAGAAGAGTATGAAACAAAAACTCAAAGAAGAAACTGAACTTAAAGTAGGCTACCTTCACCTTAGTTAACCAGATAAGTATAGCTTTTATTCAGACTGCCTTATCAGGTAAACATACTGCTAATTTCTTAAAAAACAAAGAGGACAATTGAAGCCTTGCTGCTGGAAATCACACCAACTTTTAGTCTGGCCGATGAGCTAACTGAATGAATGCTATTTTGGCCCACCTTCAACATTACAGTTAACTAAGTGTTTGGACACATCGTCCTTCATAAAGTGTACTTTTCAAGTTTGAATTGAAGAACTCACCTGATAAAGATACTGTATGTCATAGTTAGTAACTGACAAATGTTACAAAACAAAGCACATTATTGAGTAATCTTTCAAACAACATTTGCCCAACTTGTTCTACTATAACTAAGCTAGCATTTGTACTTTTATCCAGCATGACTTCATGCAATGTTTCCCATAGGATTTTGTGAGACTATGGTGGGGAAATTTGGAATTTGTTTTCCTATAAAACTATAAAATCCCAATCACACTGGTCATAGCGAAACCAAATGGTTAAATAAACAATACAATACAATACATTAAACAGTGTTTAATACAGTGGGATAAGTAATCCTCCCTCAAGAACTTTTCATGTTACTTGAGTAAAAACATATCATTTTCACCAGGGTTTGAAATTGTACTTCAATCAATCATTAGCAAAAAAAAAAAAAAAAACCCAAACATTTCGCTCATCCCAAACAATACCATTACACCCCTTAATCAATCATATATCTACAGCAATATATTTTTAATCACATTGCCTATTAAACAAGTAAAGAAGATATAAACTCCTACATATCAAACAACTCTATTCAAATATCAGACCTAAAAAAATGTGATACTAATCATGATATCTTTAATAGTAGATCTTTGATCAAATTCTTAATGACAATCACATAATTTTAGCACACTATTAATACAATATTAACTTGTCACAATTAGTGTCTTGAAGTTATCCTTTTCTATTTTTGTGAGTGACTGCACTGTGTGCCATAAATATAATAATCACAAATTACAATTAATAATATTTCTGGCATTAAACACCTACAGCACATCTGGGGAGTAACACTAGTTTACATGATCACAAGTTAATTCAACACTGAGTGAGAATAGGCTGCCATCTCAACCAGCAGTTGAGTTTAAAACAACTTGTCTAATTTTAAGTTTCATGACAAACTAAAATACACAATAGCACTTCAGCCTGCTCATAAAACCTTCCACTGTTCACCTGAGCGCTGTGGTTTTGAAATCACAGCAGCAGACCCGAGTTGTCATTCACGTACAATTAATTTCACCTGGGGTCTCCCTTATAACCGTTGCGCAGGCACAAAAAAGAGGCGTACACCACTTACCACGCAAACGTTGTGATTTATAAAAACAAACTTGGCGGGAGAATGTGCGCACAGGTATGTTAACTCTGATCCTTGCGTACAAACATTTTGGAGACAGGGGAAAATGGCGACCCAGATGGTGAGGTGAAAAACTGAAGCCAGATTCATTTCATACATTTAATTTCACTTCATATCAGACTTATAGATAAGTGTTATTATAAACACCCAAGGCTGCAGTGTTACAATATGTGTTCCTGTGCTTGTAGTGAGACATTGCTATTCCATAAGCACTCATTAAAGAATTCTGAATGATATTCTAGAAGGGTGGATAGCACCAATTGATGAATTAATGTGGCACGGTGTAAGCATATAAATAGTGCTGTGACACCCAGCATATTTCTGCAAGATGGATGTGCTGGCACTGCTTGAAGATTATGCCAATTGTAGGATCAGAAGTGCAAGAGTTTTCAGGGACCACAAAGATTTCCTGGCCCATGATGGTGACTGGCCAGTACACAGATTTAGATTCCCTAGAGCAGTGCTCTTGGATCTATGTGCTGAACTGGGTCCAGATTTAGGCAGACCGACCCTCCAGAACCAAGCAATCCAGGTGCATATACAAGTGTTAAGCACTTTTGGGTTTTT
>KV751333.1:1708956-1768176 GCA_001698575.1 Mola mola | reverse complement strand
TGTTTGTGTTTGATAAGATTACCAATATAAATGTTTAAGTTTCTACCTAAAAACCATTTTGGGTATAATATAATTCTGTTCAATTCTAACCTTAGGTCTGGGATATCGCAGCCGTCCCTGAGCGCCATAATTCCAGTCGTTTTGGATAGCATTACTAATATGACTAGTGGATACATTAGGTTTCCTTAAAATGTGTATGAACAGGCCAACACTAAAAGGCAATATGCAGCAATGTCCGGTTTCCCCTAATGTATTGCTATAAGCACTCAAAGTGAAAATTAATTTGTCTATGTAAACGGTAAAAGTGCGCATAGAATCAAAGTTATTTGTGACTCGAATATGGTTCTAATGAATTAAACGGCACAGTGGCCTGTCAGGCTCTGGTAGTGTTAAGTGTCTGTCTGTTATGGTCATTCTGTGTTTCCTGTTTTTTTTGTGTGTGTCTTATTTCCTATGTCAAGTCTTCTCCCTCAGGTGTGTGTGATTGCTTATCCTCTCTAATGTGTTTCGTCTGTGTACAATAGTCTTCCCCTTCCTTGTGTATTTAAACCCTGGGTCCTTTCCTCCCGTGCCAGATTGTCTTTTGGTTACCATAGAGCAGTCCAGCGTTATTTCCTTTTAAGTCCTTGGTGTTTGATCCTGTTTGTTCCTCGTTTACTGAGTTTGCCTGTCTCCTAAATCTGTACCTTTGCTGGTTAGTCTGATCTCCCAATGTTGACCAAGTTTCTGATTAAAACCACTTTAATTAAGAACCTCCCTTTGTGTCTCTGCATTCTGAATCCTCCAGAGTCTGTACCTGATATGGCCTGGCTCAACACATGACTCATACATCCTGACGCACAGCAGTGTAAGGAAAAGACTGCAGACAGGCGCTATGGCTGGGTCCTTGGTAAGCAAATAAATATTGTAGAAATTGTAACCATTATAAAGCCTGGATTTATAATTACACATAATTTACAGCAATAACAACATGCTGCCACTCATTAGATTTTTTTAATTTGTGATACCACTACTGTGCCCACCGAATAAAATGTTTTTTCCTGAACTCGCCCTCACCCACATGCACCTCTATTTCCATCTCTGTGAAATTTCTTTTCTTCTTCTCAATTGCCGTGTTTCATCGTAGAATACCATTAATCAGCAGGCGCATTTATATGCATCAACAGTCATGAGGTACTTGCATTCACCGTTAATAGCTGACAATGTGTGTATAGATATTATGCAGATCCAATTAAGCAAATTTTCAAGGCGGAGTGTGATTTATATAAGAAAAATTGCTTGCAAGTGTGCGTATGCACTGTTTTATAAATCAGACAGTTTTTTGGGGCGCACACCATTTTTGCCTTTTGGGCACACATACACTTTTAGTAAGGATCCTTCTCACAGTTTTATAAATGTGACCCCTGGTCTCCACCGCAACATCTTCAGCATCAAAAGCAGGTCAAACAAACACACGGAGGAGAGGACAGAACAGCATCCGGAACAGCTTTCCCTCTCACTAACCACCTTACAAGTTACACATGAGAGCTCACTGCTAAGTTAGCACGACAGGCTAAGGTAGCTAAATAGACAAGGCAGAGTGTTGCATTGTTTTGTCTGTGGCCATCAAGAAGATTAGCATAGCCACCTGTTAATTTTCACAAAAAGTCTATATTTACTTCCACACCAATATAAAAACTGGGAACTCACAACTTTGCTAATGTTTTTCTTACCTTAGGGTCCAGTCAGTGTGTTCCTCTTTCCAGGGGGATTCGGTTGACGTCCAAATAACTATGGTTGTATAGTGACGCATGCAAATTTGTGCAAATTCTTACGCTGAGACTGATCAATTCAAGGATACCTCTATGGTGGACTTCGAGGTGATACCACACCATGCCCCATACCTAACACCCTACTTTACAGAGTAAAACAAACAATAAAATGTTGGTTGTGTGACTGTAGTAATGAAGAGTGGTTGGAATAACATAAAAACATATTGTTAAGAAAAAAACACACAGTTTTTACAACAGATATAGTTTAAGTCAAGGACCAGACTTTTTTTTATGTTGAGATGAAAACATACATTTTTATTGTTAATTTCATAGATTTAATTGTCTTATATCTACATTGTCCGAGAATCACTTTTCTCAGGGAACATCTCTTCCTTTTGGTAATATGAATATATCCACAGTCACGGTTAATGACTTTTGTGCCTTAAATTATGGGTGTGAAAAAGACATGTTCACAAAAGTGAACACATGCATAACAGGCAATGATGAAAGTGTGTTTTCCTCAGGCACTTAATCTGTTACACAACACATACCATCACACACTGACTCACACTCAGGAAAGCATTGATGGTGCATGGGAATGTACGTAGGACAGCAGTACTATGGGCTCCATGACTGCATGCAATAACTGCTAATGAGGGCAGTGTTTCCAGAGGCTGCATGTCACATTAAACATGTGATTCAGAATTAATTCTTAAATCAAAAGGCTTGGGGCCATGGTGTGAATTAGCATTTTAAAGATCTGCAAACACTCATCACACTTAAAGATATGCATGAATTTCCATTTGTAAGCACTAAACCTCCAAGGCCAAATGTTAACATTTGATAGTATGATGTGTTTTTAATCACAGTATCTGCATCTATTGCTAGAATTACACAGTGTGAGATGGAAATGTTTTCAGATGTTTACAGGTTGAGATGTTTATGAGGAAAAAAAAAAATCTGACAGCCTAATCAGGAACGAATCTAGATGCAAAAGAAGGGAAAAAATTTGAGAAGTTTGGCACGGAGAACAGTCCACAGAGAAACCATAATAATCTCTTTTTCTGCCTTCTCAAACCTTTAAAGAAATTCTATAAATATCTGATGGGAGTGAGAGGGAGGAGGGAAGGAAAAAATACACTTCTCCTCACTCGGAAAGTCACAGGGAATTGAAAATGTTTGTAGTATTAAAGAAGTGGGGAATGTCAGGCGTATAGGTCAATTTACGGTTTTTGGAACGACAGCAATCTGCATTTCTTGTCTTTTGATTGTGAATAGAGACATGGAGCACCTGGAGATCCTGGCATCTGCTCCTCCTGGAAAGTTCATTCCGCGCAGGAATCTCAAGCCTTTCATTTTTCTTGCATGTTTACCCCCAGTAATTTTCAGCAATCAATTAGAGCTGGTGCAAGTACTGTCCCATGCATTAATGAGATTAGTCTGTCACTCACTCAGCTGGATTCAGTGACATATGTTCTCGCAGCTTTAAATACTGAAACTGGCTTACTTTGCATAAAAGCCATGTGTGGCACATACAAGAGATGGTAAACAGAGATGCCAAAAATGAAGCCAACTCATCCTCTCTCCACCATATACCGAAATTAACAAGAATTGTATTTCATAAATGGAGACAAGCTTGGCTTTCTGTGCAGCCAAGGAAAGGATGAGGCTCTCCTGCTTTTATATTGTTATACCATAAATTCTAGGTGACTAAAACAGGTTACGGAGCAGTGACACTTGTCTCCAAGACTGACGAGGTCAGAAGTACAGTGTTAACCAGGAGCCCCACGGTAGTTGAGCTATTTCCAAAACTGAGGCTGTGATGCTGTCCTTAGACCCTCGGACCAGGTGAGGAAAAACTTGAAAAAGAAACCTCAGAAAGAACCACAGAGGAGGGATCCTTCTTCCTGGGACTGAGAGATGTGCAATACATGTCACTTGTACAGAACACAACAACATGACAATAACAGTTTACTAAGAATGTTTTAGTTCATATGAGTATATATATCCAGATAAAGTATGGATATAGTATGTTGGTCCATAACTCCTTGTAATCCATGGGCTAGACTGGGCAATCCAGCCTAGGATCCAAGTAACAGGATCTCCTGTCCTAATTTGAGCAGTAGGCGTCAGGCAAGACCACAGCAGCAGCTCCCACTGGGACCTAGAAAGACCTGCAGGAAGATAGCGCACAGAGACTCTGGGGAAGATGTAAAGATAGTCGTTGAAGAACCTATGCTGCTGGGGCGATCAAGGCTCACCCCGGCTGAGAGGCAGCACCAGCTTCGTCTGGGTCTCTGCCTTTACTGTGGCAAGGAGGGACGTCACCTGGCAGCCTGCCCCGCTCTGTCAAAAAGAGTAGGCTCACCACCCAATCGGGGGGTGCTGGTGAGCCTTTCTCCCTCGACTTCAACCCCCCGCCAATCGCCTTCAGCTGAGAGGTATGCTGCGCTGGTCACTCGTTTCACTTGCAATACATATCTTAGTGGATTCCGGAGCAGATGATAGTTTCATTGACACTGATCTAGTCGAGCAAATCGACATTCCTTTGGTTCGTTTGTCTGAGCCTAAGGAAGTTTTGGCCCTGGACGGCCGTCTTATGTCCTCAGTAACCCACCGTACTGCTCCCATTTCCCACCCATCCAGTTGTATTAGGTCTTCCCTGGTTAAAGCATCATAATCCCAATATTGATTGGTCCACTACATCCATTACTTCCTGGAGCAGTTTTTGTCACCAGAACTGTCTTAAGTCTGCCATCCCTACTGTTGTTTCGATTTCATAATCGCCTCCCGAAGATATTGACCTGTTCCCTGTTGCCCCATTACCGACTATGAAGTTGTACAACCGGTCCAAACCGGAGAAGGATGCCAAGATTAAGGCCGTGTTGGACTGGCCCACACCTGACAATCGCAAACAGCTCCAAAGGTTCCTGGGGTTCGCCAATTTTTACAGAAGATTCATTAAGAATTACAATAGGTTGGCAAACCCCTTAACTCAACTGACTTCTGTTAAACGCTCATTTGTGTGGTCGCCTGCGGCTGAGGCCGCCTTTGGACAATTAAAGACTATGTTTTCCAATGCACCTGTGCTAGTGCACCCTGACCCTCAACTGCAGTTTGTGGTTGAAGTGGATGCCTCGGATTCTGGAGTTGGGGCTATCCTCTCACAACGCTCTCCAGTGGACCAGAAGCTCCATCCCTGCGCCTTTTTCTCCCGGCGCCTCACCCCTGCTGAGAGAAATTACGACGTGGGGAACAGGGAACTCCTCGCGGCCATTCTCGCCCTCCAAGAGTGGAGACACTGGCTTGAAGGTGCAGTAAACCCATTTATTGTTTAGACTGACCATAAAGACCTCTCTTATCTCCGTTCGGCATGCAGGCTCAATTCTCACCAGGCTTCGTGGGCTTTGTTTCTTGGAAGGTTCAACTTCACCCTATCCTACCGACCTGGCTCCCGGAACATCAAGCCTGATGCACTGTCTCGCCAGTTCGCACCATCGGTTGAAGACATCCCTGTGGAGACCATCTTGCCATCCTCCTGCGTGGTCGGGGCGGCCAGGTAGGAGATTGAACAGGTGGTCCAGGAGGCCCAGCAAAGTCATCCTGCACCGGAGGGTTGTCCTCAGGGTCGTCTCTTCGTTCCTCCTCCAGCGAGGTCCCCAGTCCTCCAGTGGGGGTATTCCTCCAAGGTGGATTGCGATCCATCATTCATCGAACCCTCTCCTTGCTGCAGCAGTGTTTTTGGTGGCCGTCCATGGCTACTGACACCAGAGAGTTCGTCGCCGTCTGTCCCGTCTGTGCCGCCCTCACCAGGACTGCCGCTCGCAACCAGCATATCGCCAACCGTCACCGGATCCCTGCCCCTGAATACAAGGTCGGTCAACAAGTCTGGTTGTCTTCGCAGGTCCTCCCCCTGAAAGTGGACTCCAGAAAACTCACTCCCCGGTTTATCGGTCCTTATACCATTGAACATGTGATTAATCCCAATGTCCCACAGCACTCTGAGCCCTCTGGCCGAATCCCCTCCTCCCACCCGGCTCATCGATGGGCATCCTGCCTTCACGGCCCGCCGACTCCTGGATGTGCGTCAGCGGGGCCGGGGATACCAGTATCTGGTTGACTGGGAGGGTTATGGCCCAGAGGAGCACTCCGGGGTGAGCAGACCTCTCATTTTGGACTCTTCCTTGCTGAGAGACTTTTACGGACAGTATGCCCACAAGCCTAGTAGGCAACCAGGACGCGTCCATTGGGGTGGGGGGGTACTGTCAGGGTCTGGGGTTTGTTGTAGTTTTTGTAGGATTGGTGCTTTTAGGATTACCCATAATCCTTAAATTAGTGATCGTATAGTGGTTTTATGTACATAAAATAATGAAACACAACAGAAAAGTCTGTCTTTCTCAAGGAAAATCAATACAATAAAATATAAAAATACAATTTTCAATCTCTGGACTGTTACCTGTTTTTAAGTATTTTTAATTTTACAATAACATGTCTGTAACAATTTTCCACACAATACACAGTAAATGAATGAAACAACAATCACCTGCATGTCTAAAACTGTACAACACTTATATGTAACATACTTGGGTTTGACAAAGGAAAATACAGGCAACGGGTCAGCTCTTGTCGACATACAGCTTATACGCGGTCTGAAAATGCGGCATACGTGAATATTAGCTAGTTACACTACAGAGACTACTTTTACTGGCAACTAAACACATAAAAACAAGTAGTTAACTTGACAAAAACATGGCGACTTTATCCTAAATTAAATAATAATAATACAAAGCCAGTTTAACTTAGTTAGTTAGTTTTTGAGTTTAACTTTAAGTGCTTTTGAAGATAATTAACATTATTTTTGTCCACAGACATTCACAGACACGTTACCTCAGACAAATCCTCCGGTGCTTTGAGGATTACCCACAATCCTTCGTTCCAACTCTCGTTACAGGTACACATTTATGACAGCAGGTGGCCTAGTCTTCACATTTTTAGCAGGATTTAATCTGAATTTAACTATGTTACATACACCCCCCTTAAATCCTGCTAAATTGGGGCACAATAAATGAGAAAAACACCAAAGAATACAAATTACAAAACTCCAGACATATAGTAATAAGAGCATAACTTAGTTTAAGTCAGTTAGAAACTTTCCACTTGGAATTAAGTCAGCAAGGGATTGGCCAGTCCCCTTACCAGCATAAGACACAAACAATGCCATATACACCTCTTATAATGTAAACATTGCTCTGTAACAGCAAAGACTGGAGGATACCTCAGGTAAATACTACTGCAAAAAGTTCCCTCAAAACATACAGCAATCTATCCAGAAAACATGTTCCTCCCAAAAGAAAACAAAGAATCAGCTGTTGATACTGAGTCATCTACAATCTGTTCATTTATTTCACAAATGAATCGAGCTGGCTCTTTTACAGGTCTAACTGACCTAGTGCAAAGTTTAGGTGGCTGTGTGCAAACAATATGGTCCTGTGTGAGTGCACCTAGCTGTGTCAGTTTCGTGTTCAGGGGAGGGGACATGTGGGACAGTTTCCACTGAGGGCTGGGAAGGTGCATTCAGGGGCACCACACAATTAGCAGACGGTCCGGGGGGAAGGCAGCTGTGCAGTGTGCACTGAAGAATCAGAGTTATTTGCAACCTCACACACAGCATGTGGGACCACAGTCGTTCCAGTCTCAGCAGGCAGAGCGCCCACAGCCACAGCAGGAGAAACATCGGGCTGGCTGGCTGCAGTGTCACCCTCAATCACATCATCCATTTGCAGGAGCCAGGTAATTGTCTTAAGTTTCACTGTCCTGTATGACATCAGGGACCACTCATTCACATTGTTCACTTCTAGGCAATTGAAGGGGAGCTCGAGTCCAAGGCGTCGCCACCTCCTGCAGGGAGAAAACTCACAGGAAGTAGGAGGTTTCTGCGAACAACTTTTTCCCTCAAGGTCTGATGCAGTACACATTGATTCCAGGCTTCAGATGCCACTTCGTAAACTGTGGATTCCCATTTGTCTGCAATTTTCCTCTTTCCTCTCTCACCACGATTTGCAAGCAAACACTGTCCCCAACAGTGAGGGGTGACCCTTTTGCTTTGCGGTCGTAGTACCTTGCCTGACAAGCCTGTTCTGTCCAGCTGTTCTCCCGGGCAATGCATGCAGCTTCAGACAGGTCATGCTTCAAGCGAGAGACGAACTCACGGTGGTCAACAACAGCACTGTGGGGGAGGGCATGCTGAAACACAGCATCAACAGGTAGACGTGGGATTCTCCCAAACATGAGAAAGAAGGGTGCAAACCCCGTCGTCTCATGCTCAGTACAGTTGTAACAGAATGTCAGCATCTGAAGCATTTGAGTGCCATTTGGATTTGGCATTGGGAGGCAGAGCCCTTATGATGTTCCCAAGCGTCCTGTTGTACCGCTCGACAACCCCATTCCCCATGGTATGGGGTGGTATGCGATTTCTGGATATCAGCTGTCTCCAGGAGCTCTTCAATGAGTTGGCTCTCAAAATTGGCTCCCTGATCCGAATGGATGCGGTTTGGGAAACCATATATGCAGAAAAAGTCATTCCAGAGACGACGGGCAACCTGTTTTGCTGACTGATTTTTACATGGAAATCCGTGTGACAGTTTGGAAAAGTGGTCTGTGACAACTAAAACATCCATACACCTCTTGTCACTTTGCTCAGCAGTCCAAAAGTCGATACACACTAGTTCCATTGGTTCAGCGGTGTGGATGCTTTCCAGCGGAGCACAGTCGTTAGGCTCTGGGGTCTTTCCAACGACACAGCGAAAGCAGTTTCTCACATGACCGATGATGTCCTGTTCCATCCCTATCCAAAAGAATCTCTGCTTAGCGAGAGAGAGCGAGCTGAGTCATGAAGGCCATGGAGGACTTGGGCCTTTAGGGAGTCTGGAACCACAAACTGGTGAATTGTCATGTTCATTTGTGTGTCCTTCTTTACCTTGTACAACATGCCATCCTTGATAGAGAGCTTGGGCCAGTGCCTCAATAATTTCATCACACCGCGGGACTCACCAGCACGCTCCTGTCTAGTGGGCCTCCTGTGACACTGGGTGTAAAAGAGAGCTCTACTCAAGATGGCGTCCTTGCTCTTGCAGACCAATCAGCTCACTCCTTGGCAGAGAGGCGGTCTAGTTAACACCAGTAAGCTGGGGAATAGCTGGTCCTGTGCCTCTCACGCGGCGAAAGCTTCTCTTCACTCATCAGTCCAGTAAGGTGGAGACAGTCTCACGTGGCCTTTTTTGAATTTTGGTTTATGGCCTCTCCCTCTTTTGTGTGGTGCAGCAGGTTCAGCTACAAGGCTGAACAGTGGCTTAGCTTTAGCAGAGCATCCCTCAATAAAATGATGGTAGTAAAGAACCATTCCTAAGAAAGCTCTGACACATGGTGTCTCCCCATCAGGTTCCATCAGGTCAGCTTCCTGCACATCATTTATAGCCTGCACTTTACTCGGGTCTGTCCTAACACCATCTCCACATATGATGTGTCCCAGAAACTTTACAGACCGGCGAAGAAAATGGCATTTCTTAGGTGAGAGCTTCAAGTTGTTGACAGCGAGGCGTGAGAAAACCATCTGCAGCCGCTCAAGGACAACCTGTTCGGATGGAGCATAGACCATAAGGTCATCCAGGTAACATAACAAGCTTGTGAAGTTCTCATCACCAAAGATGGACATCATCATTCGCATAAAAGTGGCAGGACTGTTTGTCAGGCCCTGGGCATCCTGTTATATTCATGGAGGCCAAATGGGGAGGAGACAAAGGAAAATACAGGCAAAGGATCAGCTCTTGTGGACATACAGCTCATGCGCGGCCTGAAAATGCGGCATACGTGAATGTTAGCTAGCTACACTACAGAGACTACTTATTGGCAACAAAACAAATAAAAACGAGTGGTTAACTTGACAAAAACATGGTGACATTATCCTAAAATAAGTCATTTTCTACCAAACAAAGCCAGTTTAACTTTTAAGTGCTTTTGAAGCTAATTAACATTATTTTTGTCCACAGACGTTCACAGACACGTTACTCAGACAAATCCTCCGGTGCTTTGAGGATTACCCATAATCCTTCGTTCCAACTCTCGTTACAGGTACACATGTATGACAGCAGGTGGCGTAGTCTTCGCATTTTTAGCAGGATTTAACCTGAACCTATTTAACTATGTTACACTAAGAATGAGATTTTCAAATGAACTAAAATTTTGTTTGGGCTTAGGGTTTATTAATAGGGCAGAATTGAAAATGGCTGCAACTCCATCACCTCTGCCAGTGTCTCTGGGAATGTGTGTGTTAATGTGACTCGAAGGAGTGGATTCATTAAGACTTACATATTCATTTTGACACTGCCAAGTTTCAGTAAGGCAGAATAAATCAATATTATTATCTGATATAAGCTAATTTATTAATACACATTTAGATGATAGAGATCTGATATTCAAGAGTCCACATTTAAGTCTCTTTACTTTGTAAACTGCCTCATTAGTGGTGTTGATTTTTATTAAGTTCCTATGTGAACCCTTGTTATTTCATTCAGTGAATTTATGTGGACGGGGCACGGACACAGTCTCTATGGGGCTGTAGGTAGATGACACTGAAGGAAGCGCAGAGAAGCATGTAAGACTGCAACTCTGCTTCCTTGTCTCAACTCTAAATTGTAAATTTGGCTGACTAATAAATCTGGCCATATTTCTAGAAATGAGAGCAGCTCCTTCCCAAGTAGGATGGATGCCGTCTCTTCTAATTAGACCAGGTCTTCCCCACAAAGTTTGCCAATTATCAATGAAGCCCACGTTGTTTGCAGGACGCCACCTCCACAGCCAGTGGTTGAATGACGACATGCAACTAAACATGACTTCATTGGTCAGATATTGATTCCTCCCGCTAAATCATTCAGTTCTGTCTCCTTCACCTCTGTGGTGTGAACACATTTCTGTTTTATCAGGCAAACGTGATCGGTCTTTTTGCCTCTTTTTGTACCAAGATATGTGGTATTACTGCAGAAGACACTCACAGTGCCCCCACATTATAACTATAAAAATGGTGGAATGCCAGAAACTTGAAGCATTGTGTAATAAATGAAGAGAATCTCTGGAAAAGTGTTAAGTGTCAAGGTGGGATTTTTGCTCTGGGTTTGTCATAACTTAGTAAGATACACTGAGCACAGAGTCGAGGTCAGACAATGCCCATATGCCAAGAAAGAAATTATTATAGTTAGATTGGGTTTCCTCCTCAATACACAGCTGCTCCACATGTGGTTACATACAGTGTTGTCTGGGAACTGTATTATGATAAATTACCATAATCTGTCAAAAATGACAGGAACAGCCTCCAGATTCTTCAATCGTGGTAAATAAAATGACAAAAAACAATAATGATTACTGAAGTAATATAGCTCCTATTTAAAGCTATAGGATAACTACAGTGTAGGCATTCGTAGTGAATTGATTTAAATAAAAGAAAGATTCTGACATATGGGAATGACAGCTTAGTGAATTTATTTTGCACTGTTTGAACTTGGCACGTGGCTCATTGGCAGGCTAAACATGCACTCTGCGAGACACATGCTACATCTGTCAGTAAATGGCATCCCTGTGGTCGCAGCCTGTGCTGAGGCAGCAATCTGCACAGACAAAAGTGCACAAACAACAGTATGAAACCCCTGCTCACTCACAACAGACACACTGTGCCATTCACTCTCCATCTATGCCCGCAGGCTTTAAATCAAGCACTTGAAGATTAAATCATGAAAAATCAAAACACACTGACTTCTGCATTGGTCGGATCAGACTCACGTTTCATCTCTCTCCAGCTGTAGGCCTGTTTTTCATTGGTTCTTCAAAACTAGTACGCTCTAAATCACCAGGTAGTTTACACCGCTCACAGTCACACACTCTGGGACCTGTTGTTTGAGTGAGAACACTGTCAAACGACAGCTGAAGAGGCCAATAACTGTAAATGGAAAACATAAGGGAATTTACCTTTTACTAATGAGAAACATTTCACATCAGCACTGGAATGCAGGGTTACTATTACATTCAGGTGACAGTGGCTGATACACAAGCTCACACACACTCATTGAGTAGATTTAAGAGGTATATGTAGTAAATGCATGTCTCCATCCTCTCACATGTGTTTATACAAGCCCTTGTATAATGTGAATGCTTGTTAAATGAAAATTTCAGTTTTCAGCATTAAAACAGGTTTGTTTTTACTTGTCATTATAATGTTCACATTTGTTTTCTTTTCATAATCTTGTTAGCAGTACGTGTTTTTTTGAGAACTGTGGTTTATTTTAGTTTGTAGTTTAGACAATTATTTCATTCCAACTCTAATTAATATAACATAACCATCCGTGGTTTAAATAAAGTGTCATTTCCTGGTAAGAATAGTGATGTGGCCATGTTGTAGGATTTTAACAAATCACTTGGTACTCTTGTACTCACTTTGACTCTTACACTTTGAAAGTCAGACATAATGTTGATAAACCTCTATGGTAAAAGGCTAACGTTTACCGTAAAGGCTGAAAACAGCTAGCTCAAAAATTCAAAGAAAATTTCAATAATCAGTATAAACACATTCCTGGTAAATATTTCGTTTCGTTTTTTGCCACTTATTCGGTCCGGGTTGCGGGGGCAAGTTTGAGCAGGGAGATCCAGACGTTCCTCTCCCCGGCCACTTCCACCAACTCCTCTGGGGGGACACCAAGACGTTCACAAGACCAGGGTGTCCTTGGTCTGGTGTATATATCACCAGAGGTGATATATACACCAGTATATTCACATCCACATCACATCCAGTAAGAATTTAACAGTAATACAGCACCTTTTAAAACATGTTCCTTATTATCTGATGCTCATTGAAAATAATCAAACAGTACACAATCCAAGAACAGCAGAAAACAAATACCATTACAGATGAAGAAGCATCTACAGCATAGGGCATGCCCAAAACACCTCCCCCGGGAGACGTCCAGGAGGCATCCTGACCAGATGCCCGAACCACCCCAACTGGCTCCTCTCAACACAGAGGAGCAGCAGCTCTACTCTGAGCTCCTCCCGGATGTCCGAGCTCCTCACCCTATCTCTAAGGCTGAGGCCAACTACCCTGCGAAGGAAACTCATTTCGGCCGCTTGTATTCGCGATCTCATTCTTTCGGTCACTACCCAGAGTACATGACCATAGGTCAGAGTAGGCTGTAGATTGACTGGTAAATTGAAAGCTTTGCCTTCTGGCTCAGCTCTCTCTTCAACAGAACAGACCGCTTTACCGTCCGCATCACTGCCAACGCTGCCCCAATCCATCTGTCAATCTCCCGCTCCATTTTCCGCTAACTTGTGAAAAAGACCCTGAGATACTTATACTCCTCCATTTGGGGAAGCCACTCTTCCCTGACCCGGAGTGGGCAATCCACACTTTTCCAGCTCAGAACCATGGCCTCAGATTTAAAGCTGCTGATCCTCATCCCTGCCGCTTCACACTTGGCTGCAAACCGTCCCAGTGCGAGCTGAAGGTCACTGTTCGATGAGGCCAACAGGACCACGTCATCTGCTGCCTGCTAAGACTGGAATGACTGTGGTCCCACATGCTGTGTGTGAGGTTGCAAATAACTCTGAGAGGAATCCAGAGGCCACCGAACTTGACTTCCTCCGTCGCTTTGCTGCGCCTAGAAATTCTGTCCATAAAAATTATGAACAGAACCGGTGACAAAGGGCAGCGTTGGCAGAGACCAACCCTGACTGGTTCTGACTTACTGCCGGCAATGCAAACCAAGCACTTGCTCAGACAATACAGAGATCGAATGGCCCGTAACAAAAAGCCATCTACCCCTTATACTGGAGCACCCCCCTTCCAATACCCTTATGAGGGTATAGAGCTGGTCCCGTTTTTCATGGCCAGGACGAAAACCACATAGCTCCTCTTGAATCTGAGGTTCAAATAACAGCTGGACACTCCTCTCCTGCACCCTGGAATAAACCTTCCCAGGGAGTATGAGGAGTGTGATCCCCCAGTAGTTGGAACACACCCTCTGGTCCCCCTTCTTGAAAAGGGGAACCACCACCCCTGTCTGACACTCCAAAGGCACAGTCTCCGATGTCCACGCAATGTTGCAGAGGCGTGTCAACCAGGACAGCCCTACAAAATCCACAGCCTTGAGGAGCTCTGGACGAATCTCATCCACCCCAGGGTTGATGCTGGTGCGGAGTTGTTAGAAAACCTCAGCGACCTCGATCCCAGAGATGATAGAGCCCACCCCAGTCCTCCGGATCTGCCTCCTCCTCGGAATGCGTGTTGGTGGGATTGAGGAGATCATCGAAGTATTCCTTCCACCGCCGAACGATACACTCAGTTGAGGTCAGCAACTCCTCTTCCATGGCTTCATCAAAATCCTCCCATACCCGGGTTTTTGCCTCTGTGATTACTCGAGCTGCATATCGCTTGGCCTCTCCGTAGCTGTCTGCTGCCTCGGGAGTCCCACAAGCCAGCCATACCTTGTAGGTCTCCTTCTTCAGCTTGAAGGCCGTGTTCACCTCTGGTGTCCACCAGCAGGTTCTGGGGTTACCGCCACAACTAGCACCAGTGACCTTGCTACCACAGCTTCGAGCAGCCGTCTGAACAATGGCAGCGCCAAACATGGCCCACTCAGATTCCATGCTCCCCACTACCTCCGGGATGTGGTTGAAGCACTGCCGGAGGTGGAAGTTGAAGATGATTTTCACAGGGTCCTTGGCCAGACGTTCCCAGCAGACACTCCCTATTCGCTTGGGCCTGCCTGGTCTGTCCGGCATCCCCTGCCGCCACCTGATCCAGCTCACCTCTAGGTGATGATCAGTTGATAGCTCTGCTCCTCTCTTTACCCAAGTGTCCAGCACATACGGTCACAAATCAGATGATACGACTGCGAAGTCAATCACTGACTGTCAACCTAGGGTGTGGGTGGTACACTGAACTGCTATTTGGCACATAGGCAACAATGTAGTTCCTAGGATCATTACGGCACCCAAACCCCTTCACCACGGAAAGGTGGCGGTTCCTGGAGGGGTCCTGGTAAATATAAAAGGGTCCCCTTTAGGGATCTGATATTCAAGAGTCCACATTTAAGTCTCTTTACTTTGTAAACTGCCTCATTAGTGGTGTTGATTTTTATTAAGTTCTTATGTGAACCCTTTTTATTTGAGTTACTGAATTTATGTGGACGGGGGACGGACACAGTCTCTATGATGTTGTAGGTGGATGACTCTAAAGGAAGCACGGAGAAGCCTGTAAGAATGCAACTCCACTGCCTGGCCTCAACTCTAAATTGTCAATTTGGCTGACTAATAAATCTGGCCATATTTCTACAAATGAGATTAGCTCCTTCCCGAGTAAGATGGATGCCATCTCTTCTAATTAGACCAGGTCTTCCCCAGAAAGTTTGCCAATTATCAATGAAGCCCACGTCATTTGCCGGACACTACCTGAACAGTCAGCGGTTGAATGACCACATGCGGCTAAACATGGCGTCACTGGTCAGATTAGGCAGGGGACCAGAGAAAACTACGGAGTGCGACAGTGTAAGGTAAAAAGAGGGGCATGTGAACCAGACTCACTGTCCAGATCTTCATACACATGCTGGTTAACTAAAACATACAGTCTCTTCATGATCAGGAGACTTTTTGATCCACAGTAATTCTGAATCAAGTAAAGCTGAATTATGTTCTTCAATCCACGAATGTTAGTTTCCAAAAGAACAAAATCTGACGGCCTCTGTCTTCTACATTGAAAACTTAATGAACAAAACCTTACAACTTGCAGGGGTGGGGCTTAACATTGTAGAAAATGAAACATGAAATTCTGATGCATCAACTTGTAGGTGACCATGTACAATTAGCTCCTCCTCTTCTTCCTGGGAATCCATGTCTGTTTCAAACATGTGTTGCTGAATTACTCTGTTAGAACTTGCCATTGTGCAGTGCACGGTAAATTACTTTTAAAGTAAGAACATGACAGAGCTGACTTGCAGTACAAGTAAACACAACAATACTGCTGATAACCTTATAATGCCATACAGGGTCTGACATTCTTCTAGTTGCTGTAGCCTAGGACCATATGAAAGCTGAATCCATTACTATGCCAGCTCTAATCTTCTGCTCTAGCAAACCATTCTCTACCAAAACACATTGCTACCAATGATCCAGCGTGGAAAAGTGTGTCAGTGTGTTTGTTAGCAGGGTTGCAAAACAAATTCTGGATGGATTTTAATGAAACTTGGTTGGAGAATGGGAAATTAATTAATTTTTAGGAATTTTGCAGGAATTTTCACTTAAAGGAACTACTGGTCCTTGGCAGTATATGTGTGGTTTGTCCTGTAAATATGGCACATAATTAAAGTGGGTTATACACCTGCTATAAGAGTAATAGCTAAAAAAGGTTTTCATTTCGTTTCGTTTCGTTTTCTGCCGCTTATCCGGGTCCGGGTCGCGGGGGCAACAGCCTGAGCAGGGAGATCCAGACGCTCCTCTCCCCGGCCACTTCCACCAACTCCTTCGGGGGGACACCAAGACGTTCCCAAGCCAGCCGAGAGATGTAATCTCTCCAGCGTGTCCTTGGTCTGCCCCGGGGTCTCCTCCCGGATGGGCATGCCCGAAACACCTCCCCAGGGAGACGTCCAGGAGGTATCCTGACCAGATGCCCGAACCACCTCAACTGGCTCCTCTCAATGCGGAGGAGCAGCGGCTCTACTCTGAGCTCCTCCCGGATGTCCGTGCTCCTCACCCTATCTCTAAGGCTGAGCCCAGCCACCCTGCGAAGGAAGCTCATTTCGGCCGCTTGTATTCGCGATCTCATTCTTTCGGTCACTACCCAGAGCTCATGACCATAGGTGATAGTTGGGACGTAGATTGACCTGTAAATTGAAAGCTTTGCCTTCTGGCTCAGCTCTCTCTTCACCACAACGGACCGCTTCAGCGTCCGCATCACTGCCGACGCTGCTCCAATCCGTCTGTCAATCTCCCGCTCCATTTTCCCCTCACTCATGAGAAAGACCGCGAGATACTTGAACTCCTCCACTTGGGGAAGCGACTCTCCCCCGACCCAGAGTGGGCAATCCACCCTTTTCTGGCTAAGAACCATGGCCTCAGATTTAGAGGTGCTGATTCTCATCCCCGCCGCTTGACACTGAGAGCTGGAGGTCACTATTCGATGAGGCCAACAGGACCAAATCATCTGCAAATATCAGAGACGGAATCCGGAGGCCAGCGAACCCGACTCCCTCCGCCGCTTGGCTGCGCCTAGAAATTCTGTCCATAAAAATTATGAACAGAACCGGTGACAAAGGACATCTTTGGCGGAGACCAACCCTGACTGGGAACGGGTCTGACTTACTGCCGGCAATGCGAACCAAGCTCTGACTCCGACAATACAGAGATTGAATAGCCCTTAACAAAAGGCCATCTACCCCATAGTCCCAGAGCACCCCCTACAGGACACCTTGAGGGACACGTTCATAAGCCTTCTCCAGATCCACAAAACACATGTGGACTGGTTGGGCAAACTCCCATGCCCCCTCCAGTACCCTCGCGAGAGTATAGAGCTGGTCCAGTGTTCCACGGCCAGGACGAAAACCACATTGCTCCTCTTGAATCCGAGGTTCAACTAGCAGCCGCACTCTCCTCTCCAGCACCCTGGAGTAGACCTTCCCAGGGAGGCTGAGGAGTGTGATTCCCCGGTAGTTGGAACACACCCTCTGGTCCCCCTTCTTGAAAAGGGGGACAACCACCCCTGTCTGCCACTCCAAAGGCACAGTCCCCGATGTCCACGCAATGTTGCAGAGGCGTGTCAACCATGACAGCCCTACAACATCCAGAGCCTTCAGGAGCTCTGGACGAATCTCATCAACCGCTGCCGCTGCGGAGTTGTTTGACAGCCCTGGCGACCTCGACTTCAGTGATGGGATAGCCCAGCTCCTCCGGCTCTGCCTCCTCTTCAGAATGCGTGTTGGTGGGATTGAGGAGATCTTTGAAGTATTCCTTCCACCGCCGAACTATAGACTCAGTTGAGGTCAGCAACTCCCCTCCCACACCGAAGACCGTGTGGACGGGGTTCCGCTTTCCCCTCCTGAGTCCCTGAACAGTTTCCCAGAATTTCTTTAGGCCAACCATGACCTGTAAGTCTCCTTCTTCAGCTTGACGGCCCCTTTCACCTCTGGTGTCCACCAGCGGGTCCTGGGATTACCGCCACGACTAGCACCAGCGACCTTGCTACCACAGCTTCGAGCAGCCGCCTCGACAATGGCAGCGCGGAACATGGCCCACTCAGACTCCATGCTCCCCACTACCTCCGGGATGTGGTTGAAGCTCCTCCGGAGGTGGGAGTTGAAGACCATTTTCACAGGGTCCTCAGCCAGACGTTCCCAGCAGACCCTCACTATTCGCTTGGGCCTACCTGGTCTGTCCGGCTTCTTCCCCCGCCACCTGATCCAACTCACCACCAGGTGGTGATCAGTTGACAGCTCTGCTCCTCTCTTTACCCGAGTGTCCAGCACATACGGTCGCAGATCAGATGATACGACTACAAAGTCAATCATTGACTGTCGACCTAGGGTGTCCTGGTGCCAAGTGCACTTATGGACACTCTTATGGCTGAACATGGTGTTAGTTATGGACAAACTGTGACTAGCACAGAAATCCAATAACTGAACACCACTCGGGTTCAGATCGGGCAGTCCGTTCCTCCCAATCACACCCCTCCAGGTCTCGCTGTCATTGCCCACATGAGCGTTGAAGTCTCCCAGTAGGACGATGGAGTCCCCAGTAGGGGCACTCTCCAGTACCTTTTCCAAGGACTCCAAAAAGGGTGGGTACTCTGAACTGCTATTTGGCGCATAGGCACAAACCACAGTCAGGTCCCGTTCCCCAACCCGAAGGCGCAGGGAAGCAACCCTTTCGTCCACGGGGGTAAACTCCAACACATTGGCTGAGAGCCGGGGAGCTATTAATAAGCCCACGCCTGCTCTCCGCCTCTCACCTGGGACAACTCCAGCATAGAACAGAGTCCAACCCCTCTCAAGAAGACTGGTTCCAGAACCCGAACTGTGCGTTGAGGTTAGGCCGACTATATCTAGCCGGTATCTCTCAACCTCTCGTACAAGTTCAGGTTCCTTCCCCATCAGAGAGGTAACATTCCATGTTCCGATAGCCAGCTTCAGCAACCGGGGAATGAACCGCCAAGGCCCCTGTCTTTGACTGCCACCCAATCCACATAGCACCGGACCTCTATGGCTCCTCCTGTGGGTGGTGGGCCCACATGAGGACGGACCCATGTTTCCTTTTCGGGCTGAGCCCGACCGGACCCCATGGAAAAAGGCCCGGGCAACAGGCGCTCGCCTACGGACCCCTTCCCCAGGCCTGGCTCCAGGGCGGGGTCCCGGTATCCCTCCGGGCAGGGTACACAAGTCCTTGTTATTATTCACCATTATAGAAGTCTTCGAACCGCACTTTGTCTGGCCCCTCACCTAAGACCAATTTGCCTTGGGTGACCCTACCAGGGGCAAACAGCCCCCGACAACATAGCTCCTAGGATCATTAGGGCACCCAAACCCCTCCACCACGGTAAGGTGGCGGTTCCAGGAGGGGAGGTTTTCATTGAAACAGCAAATTTCAGTAGCATATTACTTTAAAATCAATTCAACAACAACCAAAATAACTAAAAAAGCAGTTATTGGAGACACATTAAAAAACAAAATACAATACACAAATATGAAATGTAATATGTCTAAGAAAGAATTTTGCTCATGCCTTCGGCTGCTCTAAGACCTTTAACATTGTGTATCTGCTGCTACTTTGGTCTGATGCATAAATAAGTGCAGAGCAGCTGAAGATATGGATTATATACATATCAACAAACATAACAGCTGCAGTCCATCAAATTTGGCAAACCTTATTTTTCATGAGATTGATCCAAGTTTAAGTGGAGAATGTGAAAAGAAATAATCGTTACAACCAACTTTCACTCATCATTAACAAATGAGACCTTTGACCTCTAAAAGCCAACATTAAATCGGTTGATTGCCTAAAGGCAAAAAAATAATAAAAAATCAAATCAGCACTTTTTGTCCGAAAAAGTCTGAATAAGATGTGTAAAAATGGGTCATTAAAAGGGAATGCTTTGTTATTCCCAACAGCTTTAACTCAAATGTTTGCATTATATTGTTTAGAATCTTTTAATCTTGCCACACTCACAGTCCATCAATAAAAGTAACTGCAATTGTCTCTGTAGAGAACGTAGCACTAGACAATGAAGGCCAATCGTATTTTTGGCCAGCCTTAACCATCACTGTTGAAACTCAACCTTATGTAATGTAAGGACCATTTACAACCATTTTTGTCAACAAATGTCTGAGTACTACACACACAAAGAAATGAGTAAAAAAAAAAAAGATTTAAAAAAAAGACAAAAAGTCATACTTCCTTAATACAAACAAACTTTAGCTAGTTGAACCCAATGTTAGCTGGATGGCAGTGTAACGGGTGTGAGAGTGGACCCAAGAACAGCACAAACCTAGACTGGAACAGTTCAGAACTTTATTAACAATGTTCAAGAGTCCAAACAGATGACAATCAGGAAGCCTGGTCAGCGAGCACAGTCCAAGTTCTGAATGGGGCAGGAATCTCCGCAGAGGGAGTCCATTCAGGCTGCAGGCAGACAGGGAGCGGGCAGATGCAAAGTCCAAAGACAGAAGGCAGGTCAGGTTGCCGGGGCAGAGATGAGGAGACGTGGTCAGAGACCGAAGGCAGTTCAGGTACCAGGAGATCCGTCTGGAAATGAGGGCTAGAGGGTAGTGCATGACGCGACGACAATCTGGCAGAGAGTGAGTGTGGAGGAGCTGGTTAAAAGGAGGCTGGGTGATAGAGCTGACTGGGGGGAACAGGTGAGTCTAATGATCTTGATTAGGAGAGGTAGGCAGGCAGGTAGAGTGGGTTGGTAGAGGGGAAAACCAGGAGTGGACTTTGACAGGCAGAGCATGTTTGTTAGTTTTTAAATGTATTTAGTCACTGAAATTATGCCATTACAAAAAAATGAATTTTTGGGTTTACCTCATAGTAGATACATGTAGCTCACTTGGTGCCAAAGTGTAATTATTTGGGAGATGATTAGATCTAAGCTGATCTAAGAGTGTATACAGGGACTATTTGAATGTCCAAAATATTACAGGCTATGAAGAAATATTAGTTTCTATTCCTTGAGTATCAAACTGAAGATGAATTGAATGTACTGTAATGTATTGCATGGGCTAAAGAATGAAGTTTAGAGATAAAAATATGAAAAAATTGGGACTGCAATGCATTTTTATAAACTACAATTATCACTACAGAATTCAACTAATTTTTATAAAACTGGCAGCTTAATGTGTTATTTTACTCAGCAATGAAGATTCTATTCAAACAAGACCTAATGTTTTCACTTCTTCAGTGAAGTAAATGTGATGTTAACAACTTCTAATCATTTTCTAATTTTAGATGATCTGTGCAAATTGGAAAATGGGAATTATTAAAAGGGTGGATTGAAACATACTTAATGATCTTAGAATGTTTATCACAAATTAGTTTTTACACTTTACTCACTTTGAATGGTTTTGGCCTTCTGCTAAGAAGTGCTTCATTATCAACTAGTATTATGAAAAGTTGAGGAAATTGTTTCGTCCACAACAAAGCACTAGTTAAATCCTATTTTAGCCACATTGATCACTCAACTCACTGTTGAGTTCTGATTTTTGAAACACGAGAGCCTTTTTATGTTTTGGCGCAAGACAATCTTATTTTGGCAAGTTGCTTATCCTGGCACCAAAACTAGTCTCACCCATCACCTCATCAAATATAGCAAGCTGATTACAATTCCTCTCACCCGGAGACACTTAGGTTAAGTCCTTGTTTTAGCTGGAGGTAAGTCTTCAACCCTCAAAACAAGCTGCCACCTGCTAGCCATTGTTACTCAAGCCCATTCAACTTCGAACAGTCATTCTAAAGCCAAGGTACCAATGAGAAAGTGCCTTCATACAGGAAGTCCAAAATATATGTGACAGGGCTGAGGCTTGTAAAATTAGACCTGCAAAGTAAATGCTAAGCAGTAAAGTATCTGATTATCTACCTAGTGACACTTCATTCTGAGAAATGCAATTGCCTTAATCCCCTTATATCCACAGGGAGAGGTCGTAGCTGCACAATGGGAGCAAATTAAAGCCTTTCCCATCATGCCAGAGTGGGAGTATGTGATTGCCCGTCCGTATCCTTGGAGACTGTTTAAAGTGGTCCCTTAAACACAACCTCACCAACCAGAAGGCTCTTTTTCATTTCCTCTGCTCCACATGACATATTGCTGACTTTGGCCAGTAAACATAAGGCCCTCTGGTAATTTTATATTTTGCTGCCTGTCATTGATTGCATGATGACATATGGTGTCAACTGAGTTGCATGATATATAGCAAGAGTCCACTCTATCAGATGAAGTGTCTGTTTTTTGTTTATCAAAAACAATTGATCCAGTCATACATAATTCATCTGGGATATATTCAAACAACACAAATTGCCAGGAAAAATGTAAAGGGTTATTTGTCGTTTTTGTGTCAAAATTATTTATTTGAATAACACTAAATATTGTTTGACTGTCAATGCACGAAGGTCAGGCCCTATTCTGATCTAATTCAGGTTTATATGCTTACAGGCAGATGTTATCAAGACAATACAACAAAGGAAAATAACCCCTGGTCTCCTTGGTGAATGTCTGACTTGTCCACCAACCCAACCTCCTCCATGTGCAGACTTTAGCACACTTTTCACCGTGCAACCGAGCATTTCTTATGTTTGCAACAAAAATGACATAGAAAAAACTTGACAACAAGAGGGTGTTCAACGGCATCTAAAAAGCAAAACAACACATTATAATAACTTTGATTTTCGTGCTAAATGAAAATTCTTTGTTGAAGAGCAACAAAGGAAGTGTCTCTCTCTCAGCACAAACACGTGCAACAGATGCCACATGTCTGTCCATGTGGCATCTGACCATCAAAAACATAGAACATACTGTTTACAATGAAAAAACTTCTGATACATTTGTTAACTCCCATATAATTAATCCATTCAGTTTGATACCTTTAGATGATCCCCATTTTAAAATTTGAATGTGAAGTTAGTGAATCTTACGTGTCAGCCATGCCTGTATTCATAACTGCCTATTGCATACTACCGACAAAATATAAAAATGTTGTACGTATTGTATGTACTACACACTGCATACCCCATACACTACTCCATTCTGTTCGATGGTACGACCGAATATTCTGAATACAGTACCAGGTTTGTTTGTTTTTTTTTTGTGGATTTTGCTTTTATTCACATAATGCTTACTACATGCTACCAAATCAATATGTGCTGTTGGAATAGTAAGCAGTTTCAAATACAGTCCATCACTGGCTTGGTGTCAAACTTTTGCCAGGTAGCAGTTGCTAACTGTAAGTATCACATTCACAATCTTCAAAGAATCAAAAGATTTTTAAGCAAATGTCTTCGGTAGGAAGAAGGGCCCCATAAGGGCTTTGGGCTGAGAGCCACAGACGGAGGATGTAAACAAGAAAAGAACTGAAAGACAGACTGGTTTTAGTCTTTTTATTAAATTTTGTATGGAAAACTTTCCGTAGTTGGTTTGTCCATGTAACATAATGTATCCGATATATTAATGTTTTCAAATCATTTTTGCATGGCACTTCAATAAACCTCTTATCTCATTTCTTGTATCATCTGGAACCAGATGGCCTAAACACACATAAATGTGGTGTTTCACCTTCAAAGGTCCAATGTTAGGACCAATTCAGACGATGGTTGTTTGAGTGCCACATAGAACATGAAACATGCAGTGCCTTTTAATGTGGTAGGAAACTGGCCCAAACACAGCAGAACATGCAAACTCCACATTTAAAGGACTGGGGCCAGAATTCAAATGAAGGGACCTTGCTGTGAGGAGGCAGCACTAACCACTCAGGAACCATGCTGCCCGTGATCACTATATTTAGCAGTGCAAAATGTGTGTAAGTGATGTTTTGGGAAATTTAAACAAGGTTCATGTATTGGTTGAAAATCTTTTGATGAGCTGTGAGTAATGAATAAATAGTTTGTTCAGTTTGCAAGAAAAACTGCATCAGCATGACATGAAAATCAACACTGAAATGTCTTAACAATTATTGGGCATCATTTAAAAGATTATGATACAAGTACGAATACTAGAACCAGCAATACAGTACTTAATTCAATATTATTATGTAAATTGGAGTATTCATGAAATGCCACCACTGAACTGCCAACTCCATCGAATCCACCACATTCATCTTCACCACAGCACACACTGCATAGGCTGTAGCTGTTGTGGTACTGGGCTAATAACATTGTGTTAAAATCAAAGGATGGTTGCTATGACTAGATCCAAGAAAAAAAATGAATATATACTGTATATACAGTATATATGTAGAGAGAAAGGGAGAGAGAGAGATTTTGACTGGAGAAGCTAAAAGACACTGACTATTAATACCTGCCTAATGTAGACTGTCATGAAATTCACTTCAGGATAAATTGCAATAACTTAAAATGGTTCCTTAACTCCTCATCAGCTCAAATATACTTTTGTCTAATGTGCGAAAGTAAGAAAAAAAATATTCCCAAGGAGTGCAATCATGCTAAACTAAGCTAAACTTAAATGTCTAATACTTTAAGCAATGTCTGCACTGTATGTGTGTTGGTTTAATGATGATGTGAGGATTTTAGTTCACAGCACGGTGGTGCATTAGTTCAGCCGCTCAGAGCTGGTAGTATGTCTGCCCTGTCTATGAAAATTGTTTTAAATCATTCCACTAAAACTGTGAAACCAATAAAAATCTATTATTAATTGAATAAGATTATATAGGTTATTTTGAACATTCAAAACCTTTATTGTTTCCACTTCTTGCTCCCAAGGTAATATATCATTTTACTTTAAAAATTGAATCTTCCATACAAAAAAATCTATGAGTCCCAATGGACCAGGGTCTTTGGAATGACATATCAAGTGATGGTGATTTGTTTCTTTTTTCATAGTTGAGAAACATCTCAATCCTCATTATGTCTAAAGCAGAGTGGAAATCTATTTCATTAAACAATGATATTATACACACAGTGTACCTAAATGTATAGAGTTGCCGCAATGTGATTGGTTGACATTTTTGTCAAAGATATTTATGACATTTATTATTGCTGAGACAGCAGGTAACAGATGTACCTAACGAAGTGGCCAGTGAGTGTATACTAGGATTTTTTAATTGATTGTTTAAATTAACATTTAGAGCCTTAGAAAAATATTGTATTAATTTTTAGTAGTATCATTTTTAAAAGAGTTTGCATTAAAATATAATAAAATAAAACTCTTTCTGTTGGCTTATTAGATAAGAGTGAGAAAACAATGAACCTTTAAAATGAGGTATTAAAAAACTATTGTTATTTATTATAATATCATACTATTGCAAACTTGTTTAACTGTTGTAAAAACTTGCAGTAGCTACCTATTAACATTCTCAATCTCACAGTCTGTAGAGTCTATTAAAAAGAGTAAAGACAGCAGGCTTGACGGCTTACTGAGCTACTCTCTACTCTTTATTATCAATTATTAATACAATATTTTACAAGTTGGCAACTTAAACTTCACAATCATGTAATAGACCAAATGAATTATATGTTGTCACAAACTGTTGAGATCCTTCTCACATTATATGAGTGTGGGTGGCTGCAAGTCTTGAAACAATCCTGAGTTGCCATGGCAACCACACTGTGGAGCAGTTACAGAGTCACATCTGCAGCTGTGACTCTTGGTCAACTGTTGGCTCCGGGGTCACTACTTTTTGTCAGGTTTTAACCAAAAGGCCCCCATCGTGGGGTTTATGGGAGGTTTTTCATCCCAGCTTCTACTGGCAGGCCATTAACTTCAATGTCTTTCCAAATGAAATCCTCAGAATAGTGAGGGTATAAAATAGCCTCAGTATTCTGTCATTACTCTTTGTTATGACTATTACCGTCATTACAGAGTAACTATATGCACACACATTGAAGTGATGATGAAGTGTCTTTTATGTACTAGGAAAAATCTCATGACTGAAATAAGCAGTAAACATCATGGCTGAGGACTTTTTTACTTTCGTTCTGCAATCATCCAATGACAGTCTCCAAAAACGCATTCTGGCAGCCTCAGTCTTCTTCATAGAAAACTTAAAGAATCAACCCTGACAACTTTTAGTAGTGGGGCTTTACAAAATTACAAAAATGGTTCAAATGACTATGTGCATAGTGGGAGAAGGCGCTCACAGTGATGACCCCAGAGAATTATTACCCAATTCTACAGTTCTCAGCTCAAGAAACTTTTTTTTCCCCAAGCTTTACGGCTATAACAATGAACATAACGCAGGAGTTAGGGACTAAAGAGCTATTTTTCTCAGGAATTTGTAGTTGATAGTTAGTATAAGTATATCGTATGCGAGTTTTATCCACAGTAATATGTCATTAGTCATTAGTAATGTAATCTTTTTTATTTAACATACCAGTGGTCATCATTCATGCATTATGGATTGAGCTCATCCAGCCTTTATGAATTTCATAACAAAATGTAAACAAAATTCCATTTGTGTTAATCCACTGTGGCTGCTTCTATTGCTTCCTATTTCTATTTCTGTTTGTATACATCACCCATGTAAAGGAAGAGCTAAAGAGTCATATTGTCAGGTACTTGATCACAGTGCACACAATGCTCCTTCTGCTACTTTGTTTTTGAGTGTGGCCTGGGACACAAAAAATAAAGGAATTGATTCTTTCCACTAGCTTCTCTGAAAATGACCACAAGCAAGGACACCCACAAAAGGTCCCTGACATACTAAAGTGTATATGAAGTCACATAATTAGATTTGCTTCCTGAGCCATCCCCACAAAATAACTGACAAAGAAGGAGAGTAATGAAGGATCTCTGCATTTCTGGCCCTTGGTGGGATTAAAGAGGACAAATAAATTGATTTCAAATTATGTAGTTGTTAATCTTACTCTTAGAGTGGCTGCAAACTTGAATGCAAAAAATCAAAAAATTGTGAGTACTTCACAAAGACGTGAACTGTTCTAAATGATAATCTGCCAGGTCTAATGTGGATTTACTGATAGAAGTAGGGTTCCCTTTTGATGGAAGGAGTGAAGAGAGTGTCTGAAATGTCAGTCTTATCGTCAGTATGATTAGCTCATTAAAGCTAAACTCCCAGGGATAGTCTTGAGTAAGTGAGCAGCAGGGCTTGCATAATGCTGAGAGAGATTAGTGCAGAAATTGAAACCAAAGACAGTCCAGTGTGGGGTGGATGTGATTTCCTTGCAAGGATGTTTAACTGACAGGGAATATTAACCGCATGGTGTCACAGCAGGTGGAGCTTCATCAACTTGCGCCTTAGAGATTAGTCTTTGGATACTATGCATATTAATATGATAGCCATGAGGACCAGAAGAAATATACTGAGATCAGCTTCATGACACACACATTCACTTACTCTGGTGGTCAGTATTACCCAAAGTATGGGGTTTATTACTTACCTCAAAACTTATTACTGTGGAACTTTGCCCTTACATACCTGTATGCTACCGTGCAACAGTAAGAGCACTTGTATCATACCAGAAAAACACTATACAATTTTCATGGGCTATACCTCTCGTATGGCTTACAGTGGTATTTTCACCCATTCATTAATTTGATATCAAAAGATTTTATACAGTGTTCATGAAATACGATATACAGGATTTGTACACATGACTATGGATATCCATTCACTACAATTGTCTTCTGTGCCTACATCATGTTCATTTGACTGAATGAAACATAGCATCTGTAAACATCCCCAGAGCTGAGACATCTGGTAGGTTTGGTTTGAATTTAATGCATGTTTAAGTTTAGGGAACAAAAAAACTGTGGTGAAGGTTTGGGAATAATCAATTGGGTTACATTTTAGTTTAAACCTTTTTCCTATTCTTAATTCAACAATCAAGATAAAAAGGACACTTCATGGCCATGTACATTTATGTAGAATACAGCCGAGTTCTCATTTGAGTTGCACACTTGAGCTGTAAATTATGAGATTAATTAGCACTGTCCATTGAAAAAAAAAATAAACACAGATTACATGTCACCTCTTCCTTTAACTGTCCAAATTAAAGCCAAAATATGAGCTGACATAATTTTGGCCAAGGTCCATATATTAGCTACCAAAGATGTAGTGTAAAATTCCCTCCTGCCCAATCACAACCAGAGCTCAGCGGTCATGATGTTTTATCAAGCATGTAATAGCATGTAATAATACATAAATCAAACTAAACGGATCAGAAAAATGAACAGTTGAACACCGATAATCAGGATAAGAAGCTAAAATGATCTTAAACCATCTAGGGGAAAACTATTAGAGGTATGCTTTTTGGTTTGGTCCAGGTCCTACCAGAAATACCACATAAGAGTGATCAAGAAGCTTTTGATTCACTCTTGGGGAACTTTATATTGTCGCTCTTCTTATACAGTCAAAGTTCCTGTCTAGATAATGATCACAACTGCAATGCCAAAGCTATTATAATGATTTAGGATCATCCTTGAGCGAAAGTAAAATGTTGGCCAGACATTTGAGGGAAGGTTATGAAAAATATTTGAAAATATCATTTGAAGGTCATTAGTGTCCAAAGAAGTTTTCTGTGCATTGCTTTTCAAAGTAAATATTTTGTCATTGACTTTTATCATGATCCTGATAACATTCTGAGAACTATGACTATTCCAACCAGTTCTTAGTTCAGGTCACTCGATACCAATATATTGTACCCATCATGTGTTATCAAGACACACAAGGTAGCCTTGGCCTTACCGGTTGACATGTTACACCTACACCTTCCATGGTACATGCAATGGCTTGCACCTTGCGTGTCTTCTCCTGATGGACAAAGTCTTATTACTTTGGTTAAGTTGAGGCACAAAACCCAATTGGGTATATTAAGAAAAAGACCTGATAACATTTGGTTTAATTTAGGCAGACACAGTACTTGATTGGATTGAAAAAAATAACTGGTAACATGAACTCCAATCTCTGAAAGATCTCCAAGACATCTAGCTACAAGCCAAACAGCCAGACTGGACAATATTGCCATCTTGTGGTCCAAAAATGACACTCTATGACTTGCAACACTATGGTCAGCTTGAAGCTGCATCCTGGAAGGAATCAGACAGTTGAGAAGCACCACCTTCTTATCCTCAATTCTCATTAATGTCAATTTCATAGTGCTGATACTTCTAAATCTGTGTCAGAATAAAGTTGCATTTTGAATACACTTCCAGACATCAAACAAGTTCCTAGATAAGACTGTTGACTGAGGTGCTTTGATGAACTTTTTCCTTAATGCCCTTTTGACCTGAAACATGTATCATCACCAAGATGGCAAAGCTGGACTGATTGTTAAATAGGAATGAGGAAGCTTCAGATATGACAAGAATTTACAGTAGCGCAACACTGAAAATGAAAGACACACTAAAATATGACATTCAAGATGAGGAAAAAGTTGCTTTATAACTTTTTAAACCTCTGATATGTGTTACATCATAAGGCACTTATGGATTTCTCACAAAAGGAAGAATTCTGCAGTGGGGATATTTCAATGAGGGGTGAATTTTAGGTCATCAGTAATGTGTTTGTGTGTAAGTGTGTGTGAATGTGTGTTTGTCAGCCCACACGATCTAGTTTTGGAATGAAAGCAGTTCTCATTATTCCTCTAGTCTCCCACTCTGCCTGTCCTTTTTTAGTCCACATTATAACACTTAAACCTGCAGTGCTCTCCCTAACTTAGTTGCCATGGTCACAGTGAAGTTGTGGATTTTGCTTGTTGCACAACTAAGTTGCTTTTTTTCAGTTTAGTGGCTTTTCAGAGGATGAGCTCTCTTGATAGAGATAGAGAGAGAGATGACTTTATTGTAAAATTACAACAGTATATACAGATGTTGTGCAGAGAGTGCAGAGTTTAGTGCAGCTAGGAGGAGGTGAAGGTTTTTAGCAGGTAAAGTATCTAGTGTCTAGTAACAGAGGTGTTGAAAAGTCTAATTGCACTGGGGAGGAACGACATCCTGTATCGTTCCTTGTAGCAGCGGGGTTGGATCATTCTGTTGGCGAAATTGCTCCTCAGAATGTTCACAGTTTCATGGAGGGGGTGGGAGGTGTTGTCCATGATGGCCAGCATTTTGGTCGGCATCCTCTGCTCCACCACCTCCTCCAAGGTGGCCAACCGAGAGCCGAAAACAGAACCTGCTTTCCTGTGCCCCAGCACACCAAAGCAAAGAAGATTATGCTCGCCACAACAGACTGATAAAACATATGGAGCATCTGGTTGCATACATTGAAGGACCTGAGCCTCCTGAGGAAGTAAAGCCAGCTCAGGCCCTTCTTGTACACAACGTCTGTGCTGGTGGACCATTCCAGCTTGTTGTCCAGGTGAACAACCATGTACCTATAGGTCTCAATTCCTCATCAGTCCCATTAATGCAGACAGGAGACGGTGGGGGTTTGGTCCTCCTGAAGTCCACCACCATCTCTTTCGTCTTCATCACGTTCAGCTGCAGATGGTTCGCTCCACACCAACGCACTAATCTGTCAACCAGGTTCCTGTACTCCTCTTCCCATACATTCTCCACACACCCAACTATGGCCGTGTCATCTGAGAATTTCTGCAGATGACACGACTCAGTGCTGTGCTGAAAGTCAGAAGTGTGGGTGGTGAAGAGGAAGGGGGACAGCACAGTTCTCTGGGGGGCCCCAATGTTGCAGATCAGAGGTTCAGACACACAGTGCTGTAATCTTACAAATTGCGGTCTGCCTGTCATGTAGTCTGTGATCCATGCAATCAATCCACCCGCATGTCCTGGGGTGGAGTGTGAGGGCTGGTGTGTTCCCCTCGAATACTCCTCCACCTACTTTCTTCTGGAAGCTGGTGATCTCTCTTGTTCCACTCCGAACATCCTTGGTCTTGTTCCTCCCCAACTTCTCCTCCAGTTTCTTCCTGTAGGCATCCTTACTCTCTCTGAGTCTGTGTTTGAGTTCCCTTTGTACCTGTTTGAGTTCTACCTGGTCCCCTGCCCTGAAAGCCCTCTTCTTCCTGTTGAGAAGAGCCTTCAGGTCACTGGTTACCCAGGGTTTGTCGTTTGGGTAACAGCGGACCACATTGGTGGGAATGGTGTTATCCATGCAGAACCTGATGTGCTCAGAAACACAGTCAACAATGCCATGAATGTCTTCACCATGTGGTTCATAGAGTGCATTCCAGTCGGTGGTCTCCAGCTCTCCTCTCAGTGGCCTCAGGAGAACACTTCCTCACTGTCCTCATTGTGACTGGCTGCTGCTGAACAACAGGCTTGTATGATGGAAAGAGCAGGATGAGGTTGTGATCTGACCTGCCGAGTGGGGACAGGGCAGTGCAGCTGTATGCCTCATTAACATTGGCATACAGCTGGTCCAAAGTCTTATTTTCTCTGGCAGTGCATGAAATAAACTGATGAAAATTGGGGAGAGTGGAGGAGAGACAGGCATGATTGAAGTCCCCTGTGATGGTGATGAAGGCTGCAGGATGTTTAGTCTGAAGCCCTGCAGTTACGGTGTGGATGACGTCACACGCCGCCTCCGCGTTCCCAGATGGAGGAATGTAAACAGTGATGGCGACAACGTTGGTGAATTCCTATGGTAGATAATACCAGATGGGCAAGCCCCCTCGCAGGAGCATCTCATCCAGCAGACAAAACAGATTTTCAGTAAGCAAATTCAAGCTGATTGCAGCTTTAAAGGGCTTTTTACACAAGACACAACAGTTGTCACTCATTTTCAATGAGGCAGCTAGGGAGGCACAGCACGCTAGGAGCTGGCAATCTGGCAGACAATGCAGCATGGAAGCTCAATCCCTTCCCACCCACCTGCACATAAAGAGCTGAATCATACATATATTGAATCCTATGACTCATTGACAACCATTAACCATTAAACTGGCCAGTCAGTGGACAGCAGATTTACTGACCAAATAAAGTTGTGTTCCATCAACACAGGGTTAGAAATTGGAGGAAAAGAGCATTCAAGTCAACAGGTAAGGTCAATAGATAGATATCCAACATCCATGTTTTACATCTACATAATCTAAACATTCAACGTGTTTTTGAAAATGGAAATATTGAAGTAAAGAAATGCATTGCAGTCAAACAGTAGGGGGGAGTATGACAGTGTCCACATATGAAAAAAGGTACAGAAATTAAAAAATTAACAGCCCTGGAATAAAGAATAAAATAACAAAATATAAGAAGCTGGACCTTGGGGTTTAACCCTTTTTACCATTGTGGTGGTTCCCATTGCCACCACCATGGATGGCAGCTTTGCCAGCACCTTTGAAGGGTGACTTGCGGTCTACCATTGAGGTAAGCCTTGGAGCTCCTGTGTTTGATTGGGTCAGGGCTGTTACGCTCAATGAAACCAGTGGAGGTGTAATCAGAGATGCTGTCACTCTCGGATGGGTTATGACTATGTTTTGGACTGTGGTCAGTGATGCTGCTGTCATTGTCGGACAGTAGCAAGCTGGTCATAATTCTGGGCCAGGATCTCTGAATAGGGCTTTCTGCAACTTCTGTGTGTTAATCATGAGGTAATGATGCCCTTAGCATCCCTATGTGCCTTTTTATATCCCCCCCTTTGATCCGTTGCAAGGGTGATCTTTTGAAGTTGGATGTCTCTGTGCTGCGTCAGTGCTTACACTAGCAGGTATGGTTGTCTTGAAAGTGATAACAATTTCCCAAGTTATCTGTGTCATCTTCCTTATATCTGTCAACGTCAAATTACTGCTATTTGCCCTGAGTACAACGTCGGTGCACACACGTGTGATTATGCAAGAACAGGGATCTAAAGGTGGGGTTTTCTTCTAGGCCTGGTGCGTTCCTCCCCTGAAAGTATGCATTTCTCAAACTTCTATAGCACTCTTTGGGGTTTTCATGGCGAGAGTGTTTAATTTGGAGGGCTGCAACCATTGAGTCGATCTCATCAGTAGGAGGGGAGAATTCCTCCATCAATGCATTACGAAGCCCTGGGACCCTGGGAGGCTGTGACTGTATAAACTTGTGCACAGTTGCAGAGCTGGTTTTCCACACAAGCTTAATGTGACAATACTAGGGTGTTTATACAACCAATTGGTATAACCTTATTCATATTAAGGAAGCCAGACAACGCCAACTTGGGAATTCCGCCCATGGAATATTAACCCTGAAACTCAACTGTCAGGAAGGCATCTAGGTTGAGTCTACGAATGAAAGTGGTAAATGTGGTTCGAGGTTTAAACAAAAAATATTCTATTTTTATTTCAAAAGAGGAAGAGAATTATTAAACAAACAAGATTTAAACGTTAGCCCTTCCCAGCTACTGAGGTGTACCAGAAGTGAAAGGGGTCAATTAGGGTGGAGGGAATCCAACGGAAAATGAAAAATCACCCCACTCACACAATACAAACACTCAGCATTAGGTGGTAGGCAGGGACCAAGACCAGGGATGCACAGCACACGAAGGGAAACCACCACGGGGGACAGCGACATCCCTACCGTTGGCACTTGGCAACTAGAGGGGGAGGACACAGTTACTGGGGTCAAATTAACAAAAGCAACACAAATAGTAAATCCAATAACACACAAATTACACAGCCAGCACAACTAAATGCAACCTGCTAAACAATTTATATCCACAACCTAAGATTACTGAAAATAGGAAAATCCAAAATTACTCAAACACGGCAGTAATGATAACAAAACAATACAAACAAAAAAAAATCAACTTAGGTTAAGCTTGTGAAAAGGTCCATATTAGGACTAAATTAATTCCAAAGAAAACAAATCAATTCATCTAGGAGTATACAGATAAATCAATTCACCCAAAAGAAAGAAACAAAGAAAACAGTTTGAACACATAAGATCGATTAAGCCCACAATTTGCACACACACACATGCACAATGCCACGAAAAGAGGACTGTCAATCTAGTCCATTCACCCACGTGGAAACAGCAAACGAGCTGTGGGCCAAACAGTCCTTAGTAAGCAGTAATAGACATAAAAAAGTCAAGGTCACCGTGAGCAAGGGAGCAGACGGACAAACAGCAAGCACAGGAATGATCAGTTGGGGAATTAGCAGTGTTTCTGTACTTAGCTTTATATTCAGCTGACATAGCCACGCATCCTGATAAGCAGGTGTCATCTTTTGGGTCAATAGGGGAGAGCCAGACTAATTTACTTGGAGTGGGCCAGGCAACAACATGCACTGAGGCGGACACCGGAGTCCAAACAATTGCTAAACAAAACCAAGATCGGGTGTTCAGTTCAACTACGAACGAAACTTTGACGGACCTGATTGCAAACAATAGTACCGCCACATACCTGCGCTTGTTAACAGCGCCCAACAGCTGGGATCACGGGCGATCGCCTCATATCAAGATGTCGCCACTGACATCTAAAAGTGCTTATAGCTGGGGTAAACTACCACGTCTAAAGTAACGAGATAGCAACTAGCATCAACTCACCTGTAGTGAACAAGAACGAATGAAAGAAGAAGAGATTATGCAGAATGGCCATAGAGTGCTCTGGGCCTCCTTTTGGAGTTATTTGCATGAGTGGGTGCATCTGTAATCAGCTGTTAAGGAGAACAAAGAATAGAGTCTCCCCTAGGGAACAATCTGCAGGTCTCTTCAATGTCTGTTTCTGAAGAAACAGGGAAGAGTGAGAGTAAGGGAAGAGTGAGAGTCAGAATAACCAGAATCAACACACTGTGATGGCAACAGACACTCTGATTTATACTTTAACATCTCACTTTTGTATGAACAGAGCTGTAACTCTGCTGAACGCAGATCTTCTAGGTATCATAGGGCTTTGTTATTAGCTGCCTGGACTTCTTGGAGCAGATTCGTGTTTAGCATTTTGAAGTGCTCCACCTCCTTTTCCAAGGTTTCTTTGCTCTGAGAGGCAAGACTGCTTTGCCTGTGAAAGATCAGAAGCAAACATTTTATCAGTGAACCCTTAGATGCTCTCTGGACATCACGTCTCTTGCTGAGTAGATAGTTTCTCTTCTTGACGGTCTCTGGAATTCAATCTGTTGATGAATTCAGCATAACCAGGCTTTAAGCTCTGTGCTATGGAAGAAACAAACTGCTCTACACAGCAGTTCTCCATGGTCAATGATTGGCTACGGTGATATTTTGACAGACACCAAATTGCTCCTTAAAATTTACTCAAGCTGTGATGTTCTGTCGGTTACTGTTGGGAAAGTTGCTTAGTTCACAGGGCTGGTAGCATGCTGTAACTTATCACAGGCCCTATTCTTAGGCTGAAATGCTTGGCAATGACAACCGTTACAAGTTCTAATCTCGACAGGGCCGTTGACTGGATGTGTTTGATTAAATGGAGTACTTAAATAAGAACTGACAGTTTGACAAGGTTGCACTGTATACGTGGTATTCTAATGCTGAGACAATATTCTGATGACTTTTCCAGGAAAGGTGACGCTTGAATGGTTATCTTAGATTGTTGGGGTTTTTTTCAAAACTATGCTGAAATTAATCTTGCACAATTATGAATAATTGTCAACTGTACTGTGCAACAGAGCCTGAGATTCAAGTTCGACTCTCTTTAAAGCTACTGTTCTTTGTTTTTAAGAAGAAAGCACTGTATTACTAGTGTGATTGTCCCGTCTGTAAAAGATTAATGTTTGCTAAGATAAACTAGTATATCTCAGCCTTGTTTCTAAGCAGTTACCGAACAGTTTACTCAGTTTTTGCGACCTCTCCTCAATTTCCCACCTAACCTTTTACTACTGTAGGATAGCCTATCATTCCATGTCACTTCTGAAGTTAGCTAACTAATGGGCTAATTTAAGTGAATGATAGGAGGCAGCTGAGAACCAAAGGTAATGTAATGAGAGAATCTGGCACAAATTACCCAAAAAATTCTTTGAGCAACAAAGGCAAGTAATAGAGAGACTATTATTTTGAAAACTCTTTCTATGGTTACCTCATGGTTACTGAATGACACTCTTTTGAAATGCAGTTGCTGAGAGGTTGGTCTGATTAAATGGATGCCTTGACCAAAAACTTACAAATTAATATATTTATGAACAAATTTGACTTAATAGATGCTTCTTTCTACTCAGCCTGACAAAATGGCAGAAGCAAAAAATTAAGAATTTGAGTTAAAACTACATGTTCAAAAAAGAGGAACTGAATGTTTGAATGTTTACAAACATGGCTCATCAATTGCATCAAGGGAGAGGCACCAGTCAAATGTAAAAGGAAAGTATTAAATTTATTAAACCAATCATAACTCGTAATAAAGTGTTTATGTACTGGCATACATGTATGGCATATATAAGTAATCTAAGACGTGTGGGTGAGTGAAATATGTGTGTATTACAAATAAAGAAAAACTGCACCATTGTGTTACCGATGTGAGTAGTGGGCGGTTCAGTCATCAGGGAGAGAGAGACCACGCCCACTGAGGCAGCCATTTTATAGACATAAGCCACACCTTCGACTGGTGAGACCAACCAACAGACGGCCGCTGACTGGATAAAAACAAAGCAGAAAGCAGTTAAAGAGTAGGACTGAAAGAGTAGGCTTTCATTGCCGGGCTGAACAAAATGATCTGATCACTTCAAAGAGAATGAATTCCCATCACTGTAGCTGAAAAACAATCAGATGCTCAATCGCTCACTTGTTTGCATCACGTTTAAATATACGGTGAATACAGATGGAGAAGAAGTTATTTTTCATGGACATGTTGACACTTTTGATAAGCTGGTATCAAGATAACTTAAGCTGCTAACTTCCTTGATGGCGAAAGCTGTAGCGTACTTCTATCTGTAGTATTTGCAGCAGATGCATACAGTATTTTCAATGTGATTAAACAGGATCAAGGTCAATGACTCACTTCAGCATCCCTTTCCTTGTTATTTGCTCGTCAACGGCTAGTGGAAGTTCTCAACTGCTAGCTTGTTAAGGACACCGTGCATGCCAGCAGACAAGCTCTTCGGTTTGGTCTCCTCTCTGGCGTTTCCATCCCTTGTGGACTGGACTCATAATCTCTTGTTTATTTTTGCTCACTTCGGAGGAGATGGATTTCAGGTATAACTCGTAAACACTTGATCTCTCTTGGTTTAGAGTTTTGAGCGGAAGAAAATTGGAAGAGTAAGCTTAGTCAATATTAACGATACCAAAACAAGCAATAAAGCTGACCTGGAAGATAATTCTGTACATAAAAATACTGATTAGTGTAACTCTTAAAAATGGGTTGAGACTGAGCTTCTGAAAGTTGGAAAGATAACTGGCCATATTCAATTGGGACAAATTTCCATTGGAATTTAGCAGCCAATTAAATCCTGCCACTTGAAGGTATAATCCTCAAAATAATATCCAATGGATCTCTTTACATTGAAGACTGGGAAGACCATCGATGATCAGAGGGGCATGTTGGGTGTGCGCTCCCCTGAAGTCCACCGCAATCTACCTTCGTCTTCTCCATATTTCAGAGACAGATTGTTGTCATTGCACCATGTTCCCAGGCGGCTCACCCCACTCCTGTAGTTTGTCTCATCTCTGTTGCTGATGAGAGCCACCACGGTTGTGTCATCCACAAACTTAATGAAGAGGTTGGACCTGTGTCTGGGTGTGCAGTCATGGGTCAGCAAAGTGAAGAGGAGGGGGTTCAGCACGAGTCATTGGGGGGGCCCTGTGTTCAGAGTAATGGCGCTGGATGTGTTACTGCCGACGCGTACTGCCTGCAGTCTCCCTGTCAGGAAGTCCAGTAGCCAGTTGTACAGTGAGGTGTTGAGCCCCAGCCTGTCCAGTTTGTGGGTGAGCTGTTGTGGGATGATTGTGTTAAATGCTGAACTGAAGTCTATGACTCAGCACATCAGTCATTTGTAGGGCACAACCTAACAATACATCCATCCACCCATCCATTTTCTACCGCTTATCCCGGTAGGGGTCGCGGGGGGGGGGGGCTGGAGCCTAGCTCAGTATTTTCGGGCGAAGGCGGGGGACACCCTGGATAAGTCGCCAGTTCATCGCAGGGCTGACATATAGACACAAACATTCATCCACACTCACACCTACGGGCAATTCAGAGTAACCAATGAACCTAACCCCCAGTTTGCATGTTTTTGGACTGTGGGAGGAAGCCGGAGCACCTGGAGAGAACCCACGCAGACAGAGGGAGAACATGCAAACTCCACACAGAAACGTCCTGACCCAGAATCGAACCCAGGACTTTCTTGCTGTGAGGCGACAGCGCTAACCACTGCACTGCAATAAAATATTCAGAAGTAAGCTTAAATCTTTTTTAGTTTTTTTTTTCTAGGAAAGCCCAGCCTAGCAATCTACATTATTAAGTTTCCAATAGCTTCTAGCTGTTTCAGTGCAAGAGCATAAAGATCAAAAACAATCGTACATCCCTACATGATGGCGGAGCACCGTACATACAAAACTGACACGACAAGAGGAGTTCATGGACTGAAGATTTGTGCCACTGACACAGCTGATCTTATGAAATGTAGAAGTGATAAAATACTGATCTTGTTTTATTTCAGGGATGTACTCTGGGATACAGCCAACAGACATTAACTGGAGCAAGCACAGTGTTACTGAAGCTGTGATGTGTCAGTTCAGTCAGTCCACCAGTTCGTTGACAAATATGCTTACATTTCACTGGCCAGGACCACACAGTCAACAAGATGCCTTTATGGGGTTTCTCCAACATAATAAAAGTTAGATTTCTGACTTTAAAGACTTCTTTTTTTAATACCACTTAGAATTAAATTTAAAACCAGATTGTAGATTATTAAACCGCTTCCTTAGTGCTTTTGATTTGGTGATGAGCTGTACCATCAAGGTGCCAGCCTTTCCCTCAGTGAACCCCAAACTGGAAACATTATGCAGAATAAGTTTCCTAAACCCTCAACTGACTTGTATGACAACTAATTCATCACTGTTTATTTTTGCTCACTGTGAAACATTACCTCTGCCTTCAGTGTAGGCATACACCCAAAATATTGTCTGGTGATTTATTGCTGCCCTGGTACTGGTGTCAGAGATGGGGGTGGAGACAAGTATAATAAAACAGAATTTGGAAATACCTGGCATCTGTTGACTGAGCAGCCATGCGTTTTTGTGTTTTCATATGGGACTTTCTTGCCTTTAAACCATTTGTGATGAGTTTAAAAATACATTGTACATCATGTAAATATCCTGGTACCAGTTTCAACCATGCCTTGAATTCTTTTTAAGTAACCAGTTCTCTTCGAATTTACACTTACCAAATGCGGTTGGTTCCGTTATCATAATCTGTGTGACATTAATTCAAATGGCTTTGGGTAATTAATTTATATGAATTTATTTAAATGAATGATTTGAAATTTCAACAAAGATTAATCAAATGCTACTTCACATGTCCTTGATTTTTTATAAATTTGAAAGTTCAGATTTAATATATTTTGATACCAGTTAACATCTTATTTTTAAGGATCAATGGGATTTTTTTCAGCAATTATGAAAAGTTGCATTCCAGGCTTGCATGTTGGTTGGAGATTTCTACTTGAACACGTGCATTGTGAGGAGACTGCCATTGGGAATCTGCCATAGCATCTGGGTGTGATAGAACAGACTGGATGGGGATCAGAACCAATGAAGAGGAGCAGGTCAGGTGGATATACATAACAACCAGACAAATGTCCTGTATTTAAATAGCGCACTTCTAGTCATTGTTGACCACTCAAAGCGCTTTACACCACAGGTTTTGCATTCACCCATTCACACACACATTCATACACTGGTGGCAGTGACTTCCTTGCAGGCGCCACCTGCTCATCAGGAGCGTTAACCATTAACACACACTCATACACTGATGGCGCAGCATCAGGAGCAATTTGGGGTTCAGTGTCTTGCTCAAGGACACTTTGACATGTTGACTGCAGGGTCTGGGATCGAACCAGGAACCTTCCGATCACTGGACGACCACTCTACCATCTGAGCCACAGCCGCTGAGAAGAATTCTAATAAGCTTCAGTTCACTTCCTGGTGATGTCCAGGCTTTATCCATTGTATTCTTGTTTCCACAGTTCTTGTGACATATGCATACCAGTGAATGACAACAAACAAAGCTTTAAATACTATGTAGTCACATGATCTTGTGACTTTGAGAGCTCATAAGTACAACCAGCACAATTATACTTGCCCCTGATGGGGTGGATATCGAA
Source organism: Mola mola (assembly GCA_001698575.1). Classification (NCBI taxonomy): domain Eukaryota; kingdom Metazoa; phylum Chordata; class Actinopteri; order Tetraodontiformes; family Molidae; genus Mola; species Mola mola. The sequence goes on along the minus strand of KV751333.1, from coordinate 1,728,046 downwards.
GGTTACAAAGGGAGACTGGTTTTGTCCTGTAAAATAAGACTGCAATTGGCTCGTTATGTCCTAGACAGAGACAAAACAGTCTTTTGAGTTTAGTTCCAGATCTTGGATTTTCTTAGTGAGAATAATAATATAGATTATGTGGATTATTGTCCTACTTTCACACATTGTAATGAGAAAGTAATGGGATGTGAGGCCTTGACAGACATCAGTCCAGGTGCCACCTGCTGAAACAATTAAATGTTTTGAAAATATGAATTACTGAAGACAGGCAGTGGACTTGGGGGAATGGCCTAATTGTCTCTAAATTATGGCTGTGGCCTGATATGTTACCTAATTTGGTATTGCTGCCTTTCTTTACCGCTGTTTATCTTGTCAAAGTAATGACTGTTTTTTTTTAGTTGCCTCCACCAAGTTAGGTTTTACCATCTGTGAGTTTGTTTGTTTGCACGTATGTATGCAGGATTAAAACTACTGGATGGATTTGTAAGGTGGGTCCAATTTGACTCAGCTTAGATTCCATGACATGAAGGTTATCCAGAATGGGATCTGGATCCAGGATTTTTAACATTAGGAGATGTTGTGGCATTTGATGTTGTGGCACAGCAGTGCCCAAGTCAGGCAGTGGGGGGCTGCGGGCAACAACACTAAACTGGCAGCTGAGAGTTGATCTGAACTTTCCAGAAACCAATGCAGTGACCACACTAATCAGAAACAATGAAGCAGGTGGTCCTGCTGGAGTTGACTGTCCCATGGGAAGACTGGATGGAAGAGGCTTTCAAAAGGAAGATGGCCAAGTATGCTTTTTGTTTGTGTGTGTATTTGTTTGGCAAGTGAATGCCGAAGCAGGGGGGAAGTAGCCCCATTGTGGTCAGCTGCAGAGGCTTTGCATTTCTATTGCTCCACAAAGCACTCAAGGCCTTGGGAGTAAGAGGGTTGCACATTAGAAGAGTCATCATTAGAACATCACAGACGCTGCACAGAAAGCATCTAGATGGCTGTGGAGAAATGTATAGAAGTAAAAACATAAAAATGAGAGTGAATCACTTTCATTGTTTCCACCAAATGGTGAAATTACAATTGGTTATTAGTAATATATAAAAAAGGCATCCAAACAAGCACAAATTCATTTGTCTGTGTATTTGTAAGTAAAATATCCCCAGTTTATTTCTTTAGGATTTGGATCATCTCATATTACACTTAGTGAATTGACTTTGAATGTGATCCAATATTTCAACCTGATGCTCCTGATTGTTCGGGTATGTCATCACCATTGATTTGCAGTAAATCGTTTTGGCTTTCCATTTGCTGTAATTTTTGCTTTTTTTCAAAGCAAATATTCCACTCTTCTCTCTGTCTAAAGAGTGGTATATACAACAGAATATTATGTTCATATCATTCAAGGTCCTTTGCTCGCAACAGCACCAATCTACTGATGAAATTTGTCTACATCCAGTATGATAGATCGTAGCGATCCTGTTCCAAAGGACATAGGACATACAGTAGATCTTGCCAAAAGAGGATAATAGAATGATCCTCTCATGAACTAGGACTGAACTGACAAATTCTATACCAAAACCTTTCCTTTCTTCCATACTTATTCCCTTCCTTTGCCTGTTCTCTTTTCTTTTTTATTTCCACGCATTTAATTTCCTTCAGTTTCCATTCCTTTCCCCATGTTTCCTTTCATAATATTATATATATAATATTGATGGAAGGAATGAAAAACCATAAATTGGAATAGCTGCTACTTGTTAAAGAGTGGGTTCCAAAACACTTATTTTTTTTTTTAGATGAGATTACATCAGTACCTCAGTTACTCAATATAGTGTTTTGTTATGTGGTGTGTTCGATTTAGTGGGTATGTCTAGTTGATCGTATGAAATGATCTTTTAAAATGTGTTATAAGAAGTTATGAGGTCTCTGAACGATACCGGACAAGGGGAAGATTAATTGCAGTTATAGCCTGTGTGTGAATTGGTGGTCATTGCACTGCAGCTGTCATTACATTTGGCAGTCCTGTGTACAGTCATAACCTCTTCAGCACAGTAACACTTGGACAGCTGATGCATTCGCCTTATTCCCTTCTCTCTGACTGTCTGCCCCGCTCCCACTCGGGCCTTTTTGCCAGCTAACACTGCCACTCCGTTTGATTCAGCAGATATGCTACACAGACTGAACTACTGTTATATTCGCCAAGCATACAGGAAAACATCTTCTCTAAGAGAACTGTTTTTGTGTTTGCTGTGACCTTAACACACCTTTATGTGTTGCAATCAGTAAAATTAACTCACAGCTAAAGGCATTCTGAAGTATTTTCTTTAAACTCTGACCTAGCTGGGGCTCCTAGGCGTGGGGCAGGGTCTTGCATGCAACTAACCATCTTCCTTCTAACCTGGCACCATGTCTGACACCTACACAACACTGTATTTACACCAGCAAATGGTCTGAACCACCAGTAATAAAGGAACATTAGATCTGACGCTTACACAGCTTTCGGCCATTTTGCCTGTTTAACATCCATTCATCTCTCTCTTATGCACACACACAGAGATACATACACGCACACCCTTGTATATAAATGTATCTTAGACTCCCTTAACATCCTAGATTAGGCATTGTGTGTTTATTTTTCTTTATTGTTCACTCTTAAATAAATACATTTGGATAAACATGCTGTGTGCTTAATGTTGCACAAGAGTGAATTTTGCCAACCTCTACACTGTCAAGAACTCAAACTAGCTTTTGATGAAGGAATGTTGGTTGTAATTATCTTAATTATTAAGCATGATTCAGAATTCACAGTTTGGTACATTTCATGAGACTGATTAATTACATTGGCTATCTTTCCCCTTTTTTAAGTGTGGTGCTCAGAGGTAATCTTATTATTCTAATAATCATTATTTATCTGTGATCATTTTTGATTAATTTTTGTGGCCAAATTCCATCACTTAGTTGTAATCTTGTATTGTTAACATAAATGGTGGTCTGTGTGAACCGCCACACTGTCAACATACCTGAGGCCCTACAATCTTGAGTTCAGCTGCGCAAAGCCAGAGGAGACAAGTGTGTACTTGCATGTTTACTTACGGACCTAAACTCAATTACAATTCAAAGAGACAGCCTCACAATACTCATCCACTGTGGAAATATGACTCAAATGTTGTCAAGGAAGCTACACTTTGAAGTTTCAAATTAGACAGGGGAGGTTTTATTCTATTAAAAGATGGTGGTTTATCAAACACTTTGTCATTTGATACTTAATATCAAAGCTTTTGTACCCAATTAGCCAAAACTCTAGTCTGAGCTACTGTTGAAGACTTAGAGCTGTTTCTCTAATCACAACCTCTGATGCAGCACAACAGTTTCAGGGATAGAGTGTGTTGGTAAAATGACACAGCTTTGAGTGAATGACATCATCCATGATTCCCAGGCCTTCACACAGTGATTTAAACCATGGAGCAGTTGGTTGTTGGGTGTGCGAATGAACCCAGTCTGTTAAAGAAAGCCCTCTGGTTACACTGCTGCAATCCAGCACGACTGTGCAACGTGTGAGATTGTATAAAGTTTGTTTTCAATGGTTCCACATATTATCTGTATCAGGTACCAGGTCTGGGGGATCCAATAATGTAAAGCCAACAGATATATTGAATAGATAGTCATTTTATTAACAATAGTCAAAACCAAGAATTCAAATTATGCAATAGTACAGATTAAGGATAAGGCAAACTCAGTAAACAAAACGATATCAAGACACAAGGAACCCACAAAGAATAAACGCTGGACTGCTCACTGGAAAGACAAGACAATCTGGCAAAGGAGGAAGGAAACATGGGGGTTAAATACACGAGAGCAGAGGTAGACAATTGGACGCAGGTGGGACACATTACAGAGAGGGAATAATCAGACACACCTGGGGGACAAGACTAGACTGGAAGTGGGGAATAGACACATAGGGATTCCAAAACAAAAGGGGAAACACTGACTGACCCTAACAGACAAACACTTTAGACTAGAGGACCCTGACAATCTGTGCAAATATTGAATTTAGAAATCCATCCATCCACTGGAGGGTCAAGGTGTGTGTGTGTGGTGGGGGCTGGAGCAGATTGCAGCTGACATTGGGTGAGAGAGTACTTGCTCCTAGGGCTGACACAAAAAACATTCACACCTACAGGCAATTCAAAGTGACCAATTAACCAAACATGCATGGCTTTGGACTGTGGGAGGAAGTCGGGGCAGCCGGAGGAAAGTAACAACACAGTGAAGATCTGTTTAATGTACCATTCATAAAAATTAAAATACACAAATGGGGATAAACTAAAATAAGGACAGATTTGTTTTTTTATATTAAAGTACAATTGTTTCCATACTGAGAATAATCATACTTCACCGTATATACATTTAGCTGCTGTGTCACCACAGGGTGATACAACACAATACAATTCAATTAAAAGGTCTTTGTACTTTTTTGCAATAATGACTGATTTATAAATAAATATGTGTTTTTGAAATTACATCAAGGCATTTATAGGCAAACCTAGGCAAACCAAATTAGATTTTTTTTCTCATAATATTGTTAAGATTTGGATTTAAACTGGAGCAGCCTCAGCAGAGAGGAGGCCTCAGGCTAAACTGGGTTATAAAACAAGTCTTTAATACCAAGAATGTTCATAACAAAAGTCTATGTTCAAAATGTTATGACTAAGCTGACTTGTAGTCCATAACTGAAAGTTATTTTATCCAAAATTAAACTCCTCTCTGGAAGGCAGCTCAGGAGACCACACACTCACTGAAAAAAGGCAAAATAAAAAATAGCAGTCAATCTCCAGAAGGTCACTTTTCAAAAGATTACTCACAAGAAACAGCCTCACGGAGGATGTGGCACAAACCCGGCAGACTTATCTGGTAATGAAGCAGAGCCAAGGCCGGCCTTAAACTGAGAATCGGCTGATTACTGATGTCAAACACGTGCACCACAACTGCTTTGTTCCAGAGAGGGAGAGAGCCAGCCACGCCTCCTGTCAAAACTGCAAGAGAAACAAACCATAACAAGAATATTCACTGCTGTTACGTGTTTTACAAATTTGTGCTCAGTGATTTTTAAATCTGGAATCTTCTTTCATTGTATCTTACGACACATTTCAAAATGTCACGAAGCAAAGCTCAAAAAAAGTGAAAACATCACTTGGTCTTTGTTGGAGATATTAAATAGCAAAATTGTAGTGCTTGAAGTCAGACAAGATAGGATCAAAAATGTGAAATAGATACATGCATTTATTTGAGTATTGTACCTACGTACAGCTACAAACTAATGGCAATTGTGTTAAAGATACAAGACTGCAATCACCCAGACCTAGTGTTAAAATGATCAAGCAGAAAAACATAATAAAACCAAAAGATAATTTTCATTGTGTTACCCATGAGGAAAGGTAAAAGATGAATGTTCAAGCAGGAAAAGAGGGTAAAAAAAAAAAAAAACCTTCCCAGTTACTTCCACAGAACGCCTGCAGGGAAGCAGCGCAAGACTAAATTAAACTGTTTAAGTGTGTGTGTGTGTGTGTGTGTGTGTGTGTGTGTGTGTGTGTGTGTGTGTGTGTGTGTGTGTATGTGTCCAAACTCCCAAATCTAAAAGGAGTGACAGTAATTGAGCTACATTAGTCTTTTATGTGTCTTGTTTATTTTCCAGTTTGACCTTCATATTGATATAAAACTCTGACATAATCCTGGGATATGTCACATCACCAGTAAGAATAGATATATACACACACCAGCAAAGTGATGATTGACCTAATACATCCAATTTCTGTTTGTTAGCTGAGGTGCATCCTGCACCATCAGGTATATTCACGCACATTGGATCCAACAAAATCAATCCTTTTGGGAAATTAATTTTCAAGGCCTTAAAAAGGAATTTTTTTGTAATGGCCCACGTTTTTTTGCTTTATAGAAATGGTCTCATATTTGACTGGAACATTCCTCAGCTCCACACACTCCAGAGGGTGAATGGCACCCACACACTCCTCTGAAACCAGGCAAACCCCCTCCATAATTTTACTTTAATCTCATAATCACCCTTTACGTTGACTGGTCATTTAAATCTGAACTTGAAGCCAGAAAATATATGGAGAGAATCATGTTCTATATTCTAAAGTTTGAACAAATCCACTTACAACTTTTCTCCTGATTCTAAAAACTTTGCTTGGGGCTACTGATTAGTTTTTTCTCCATGCTCACACGAATGGTGTATATCACCAAAAGGAAAGACCAAGCCAAATCCAACTTATATGCTGATACGGAGGCTGCTCAGGGGGAGAGTATCCAAGTACCTCAACAGCAGCTTATTAAAGCCTATAATACCATGAGACACTTTAAACAGCCATTGATATTTTGTTCTTTTTTTGTTGTTTTTTTTGTTTTTCATTAAACTTGGCATTAATTACATATGGCCTGCGGTGAATATGCATATGACAAATGACATGACATGAAATATAATTATAGTGTTTCACTCCAACCAGCTGGGTCTTTGCTGGCATGATAAGAGTACTTCAAATACAGCACCATCTGTTAAACGCCCTAGAATTTAATGCCTTCTGGTCTACTGCCCCCCAGACGTTATAAAGTGGCACTGCAGTTTGTGCTTGAACCATTTTAGAATGGGAACTATAAATGGGTTCACGTCATAGGAGGTTTCAAATATGCCTTTGACAACAGCTGGTTAAGAAATTATGCTAGGGAAACTCCAACATGTATTTGTCATCAGCTTTGATTAGTAGAGAAAACAGTCACAGGCTAAATGTTAAAGGACTTTTACGGGTGATGCCTTAAAGTAAAAATATCTTAAAGTGCTTTTTACATCCTGCAATCAAGTTAAATAACGTTGGGTAAAAATAGACACATTCAACATTATGATTAATGGTCAGGCTGAGGATACCGGATGTTGCTGTAGTTCTCAATTTCTGGGAAATTTCCAAATGATGATGAATGCTGACACTTTTAATCTTTAGATAATCAGTCTAACTGACAGTGGACTGATTTAAAAACATCTCCACCGCTAAACTGTGTGCATACTTTTAAAGTTTATTTAAAAAAAAAATGATTTAACCTGCAATAACAGCTTAACTTCCATTTTTCCTTCCTACTGTGTTTTCATAACTATATCCATATTATTCCTAGTCAATTAATCTATAACATTAATAACATGCACACCTACCATTTACTATTTATATTATCCCACAATTAAATAAATAAAGAAAAATGTATGTTCTTTTTTACATGTATTGATTTTAATAATAATATATAGAATAAATTCATTCTTTAAACTTTATAGTTTTCACGTCTAATTTGTTTTTGAAAAGACACTTCTGTTTTGTAACATAACACATACAAGACATACAGTATGTAATACAGACACACTACATAATAGCAGTAGTAGTAGTAATAGTAAGCAAGCCTACAGAGTTTTCAAGTAGCTTAATTATGCATTAAAAACACCACTGAAGAAACCTAAATGGTTTAACTTATTTTGTGACTCGTTTTTGTGATAACTTGGACACTTTAAGTCTGTAATGAAGTTTGAATTCAGTTGCCTGGACACGTTCTTAATCCGACGGACTCAATGTACGTAATTTTGGAAAATGAAATTTGCTCCTCGCGGCTTTCCGTATTACGTCACAGTATGTTGACGTGTGATTCGGTAGACGCATTAGACAGCTAGTGGAGCAGTTGCTTCTTTCTATTAAATAGTTAATGAAATCTCTGAAAGCTAACTGTTTGCCCTGATACATAAAGTTTTAATAATGGCGGCCGACTGGGAAGAAATCCGCCGGCTTGCTGCGGATTTTCAGAGAGCACAGTTTGCTGACACAGTGCAAAGGTAACCCTCAACACCTACTTTACAGGCAGATGTTTAGATTAGCAGCTAATGCTAATGTTAGCCAGCACTAGACTATGAAAGTATTGCTGTCAGTTGTAAATTGCCTCTGGCAATAAAAAAAATGTGTTCAGCTAGCGGAGAAAACGCATTCATGAGATACCTGTAAAACTTTCCACAGATTGTCAGAGAGGAATTGCATCGAAATTATTTCAAAACTGATTCAAGAAAAAAAACTGGATGTGGTGCACACGCTCGATGGAAAGGAGTACATCACTCCAGCGCAAATCAGCAGAGAGATCCGAGATGAGCTCTACGTCCATGGAGGTCAGTTTTACACTCTCTAAAACATGAAACACGGATTTTTAGAAAATATACAGCCATCTGCTGAACAAAAGTAAAAGAAATATGTGTCACTTTAGTTAAAGGATAGTCCCTTTCTATGTCATTACCAGTAATTGTCCTCATGAATATTTTTCTGTCTTTGTTAGAGAAAATGTTATAATCTGAAGCATACTGAGAAAGACAATATTAAATAAAATGTGGTATTCCATTTCCCAGGGCGAATCAACATCGTGGACCTCCAGCAGGTGTGTATAGGGATGCTGAAATAGTTCGTTGAGCCATGTGTCAGTGGCAAGCTGACATTCAGAATTCATATTGTCACCAATCTGTCCTTAAAATATCCTAAAATATTATGTCTTCATCTTCTCCCATCCAGATTATCAATGTGGATTGGGTCCATGTTGAAAGTCGAGCAAGCGACATTTCTAAATCTGACAAAGGGGTTCAGCTAATACTGGGACAGCTTATTGATGAGTGAGTATTGATTACAGGGGTGCTGGAAAACCCATACTACCATACAGTACTGTGTACCAGGAAAAGATTTAGTATGTACATAGTATATCAAATGCAGCATGCAAATATACTAGGACTACATCTGGTCACATTTTGCAGTATACCAGTCAGAGTGCTTTTCTGGCTTTTTTTTTTAACCACTATCATTTGCAGACGGTAGGTCATTGACATCTAATTGACAGATACAAGAAGCCTTAACAACATATATCAGTTTTAAAATGATATTTGCTCATTATATTAAAATACGCACTACTTACAGACAGGAGCAAGAGGGTCAATGTTCAGAGCGCAATGTTATGATGAAGTAGTATGTCCTTGTTGTATACATACTGCATGTGACAGGATGTACCTTGTAGCAGCTGCTGAATATACTTAAAGAAAAAAAAAGTATTTGGAATGTTGCCATTGCTGCCCACGCACCCACAACATGTGACAGATTCCACACCACTGTCAGGTAGCAGGGGAGATGTTTGTTTTCCGCTTTGGGAAAGCCAGTTTCTGCTTCAGGACCAAACTCTACCTTTCAGCTGTTGGAAAACAGCACATCGGAGCTTCACTGTGAGAAGCCGCAGCTTTTATAAGTCTATCCTACTTTGTGCATTTACTTCTGAAAAACCAAATTTCACCTCATAAACCCTGCAAACCTAACTCATAACCACATTTAATAGTGGTTCTAAATATAGAATTTCCTTCACCGATCTCTGCAGTGTTGAAAGGTGTATTGACCCTAAAGCCATTTTTGATTGTGTGTTAGACCCTATTATTATTATTATTATTATTTGTATTGACTTTAGTGCCCATTCTTATTTTGTGTACTCCTGCTTATGTATCTTATCAAACAAATTGAAAATGCAGAATTTCAGTCCACAGCTTTAAAGTGGTGGTAGTTATCTACGCTGGTTTGTTGTCTTTGGAATGGATGTTGTTTGACATTGTCTATGTTGCTTCAGCATACAACCATTACATAATTGGTGCCCATATCCACCTTAATCCAGTCTAGATCCACCCTTCCAATGGGATCAGGATCATTTTGACGAGAGGGACAACTATCCGATTCTTTACTTTTTGAGTTACGAAATACCTCAAAACATAATTTGATTTGGATTTTAAAAAGGATTGGATTACCAAATCCATATCCCACTTAGATAGGATCAGAACCAAATATCCAGGTTTTCAAATACCAAATTTTGAGATTTAGCCTGGCTGGATAATTCTGATCTAGATTAATGATTATGACATACCGGTCTCATTCTTGGAGCATGTTTCCACAGGAAAACAAGCAAAGAAACATAAAACAAAAGAGAAATTTCTCTAAGAAATTAGCTAATTAAAGGTGGAATGTAGTGTTAAGTTACAGGCACTAATGTTTTTGGACTAGTTATAATATTTTCAGGTAACCAAAATAACAGCCTGAGTATAAATATACACGTTATCCTGTATTGGCAGGAAGTGGGCACTTTTATTGTGAAGTGACTGGAAGTTGAGTTGTTGAGTTAAGTTGTGAGTTTGATGTGAACATGGTGGCGGTGGCCAATAAAGCAGTTGTTGTACAACTTTAAAGTTTGTCTTCTTATCGAGTAACATGTAGGTCATTACTTTCCTTAGAAGGAGTAGCTGAAGTTTTAAACAGACATCTGAAGTGAAAACGAAATAACTATAGGAGAAGTCCCAGTAATGCACTGTCTATCATCATGCTGACTTTGTTGTTGTATGTGCAGCACGTACCTGGACCGTTTGGCTGAGGAGGTGAATGACAAACTGCAGGAGGCTGGTTTGATCACTATTGCTGAGCTGTGTAAAAACTACGACCTCCCGGGAGATTTTTTAACTGAAGTGAGTCACACCACAGCCAGCCTCTCATTAGAAATCAGGAAGTAAACTGTGTCATTTGTATTCACATGATTAATTTTGATTGGCAGTCTATGATGACCTCAGCCTCTTTCAATAATTACAGGTAAAATATATAACAGGTGTGTGTATGTTTGTGTGTTTTCTCTGTCAGGAGTTGTCAAAGCGACTTGCAAAGCTTATCGAAGGAGAAATGGATCCGTACAACAGGGGAGTTATATTTACTCCAGCTTTTGTTGCGCGTCACAAAGCCAGGATACGAGGCCTATTCACCGCCATCACAAGGTAACTATCATATTTTACATAGACTATGTCAGACTAGAGCTATCACCATGTGATAGTTTCACTACACTAGTATGTTGGCCAGAAGAATCCACAATACAAAGAATGCCAGGAGGTTTGTGGCAATTCTTGACTTAAGACAGTTACAAAAGTATCATGTCTCGCACTTCTGAATGATCAGCAAAAGGATAGGAATAGGCACTATATTTCAGGGTGTAACAATCTATAGGATAATGTTGGACTACACCTAATATTAACACTCAGCTACATCCTTGCTAATATTACCATGTAATTGTTGTACACACTATGATAGGACAGGTCAAAATGAACTCTGAAATCTCAGCACACATTTTAAGTCTGCAGGTAAATCATACCATGTCACTCTCCATTGTCTTTTCATTTGCTGATCAAAAAGGAAGCAGTAAAATCAAATTTTGTTTCCACTTAAGGAAAAAATCTAATTTTTATGGTTGTCAACCTGGTACACTGCAGTGTGCAGCCTTATTATCCCAGCACTTGAGCTTCCTAGCCTGAGCATGACATCATAGGGGGCTGTGGCTCTGATGGTAGAGCGTTCGTCCAGTGTTCAGAAGGTTCCTGGTTCGATCCTAGACCCTGCATTTAACACATGAAAGTGTCCTTGAGCAAGACACTGAACCCCGAATCAAACAAAAAGCTTTCTGTGGATGTCATGTACAGTTCCACAAATTGCCACAAGAGTGAGACAAAATGCTTTCCTCAGGCGCATACATGAAAGTCTCAACTTAAAGTCCATCTGTTCACTTGTTTTGGCACATCCAGCAGTCAACTGTCCTCCTCAGCTGACTGAATTTGATCAGATTTGAGCTAATGAACTGTAGAAGCCTAATCATCAACATTGGAAGGTTCCTGACACTTAACCCCAAATTGGTCCTGATGCTTCACCATCAGTGCGTTTGAATGATTAACGCTCCTGATGAGCAGGTGGAACCCTGCTAGGTAATCACTGCTGACCTGACAAAAAAAATGGGGTAACATTAAGAACATGAAAATGTTCTGACATGAGGCCTTGTGTCCTTAATAGTATTGTTCTGTTGTTTCCACTTAATATCCTCTTGTTTTACTTTATTCTGCAGACCAACACCTGTCAACAGCATGATCGGATCTTTTGGATTTCAGGAACATCTTCTGTACTGTAAGTATCGACATTTTTAATGGAATAGTTGCTGTTTCATAATGTTTTATTCTGTGATGATGATATTGTTGGCAAAAGTACTCAGATTGATTACTCAAAGTCAAAATATATGTAATTTTAAACATTTGCTTCAGTAAAAGTTCACAAGTACACAAGCTAAATTTACTTGTTGTGTTAAAAATAAAAAGGCTTGTAGAAAATTCCAGCATGTGCCTGATGAGACAATTGAGAAACGTTATTGATGCAATATTTTACTGATGCTGCTTGGGGAGGAGCTAGTTTGAATTCTGGTTTACTGCACACCAGCCAGCTACAACAGCTACCACAGCCAGACTGTTGAAGTGAATAACATTAGCTATGTTCACATGTGAAAAATTTCTTAATCCGATTAAAAATTTGAGGGATTGGAGATTCCGAATCCACTGTCTATATGGACTCTAAATCAAATAATCCGATCATGTTGTGCGTCTACATGCACCAAGCTTTAATCAGAATAGCAACATTTGACATGCGCAGATTTGTCTAATTTCCCTAAAATAACCACAGACGAAGTTGTACTTCTGCCTGTGCTGTAAACAAATGCCAATGTGGCTACACTTTGCACTGTTGCGCTTTTCCCTGCAATTTAAACTCCGCACTCTTAAAGAATGGACCTGTGGCAGGTTCTGAAAGCCCTACTTTTGTTTCTACTGTTTTCTGTGATCAGGCTACAGGCTCAGCAATGCTTAATGCTCCTGCATTACAGGAGGAGAGAGCGGGAGGACATGAGCGGCACAGATGCGCTGTGAGGGTAATTTTACCCAAACAGGAAGTCGCGATCGGAATAAGTGTGTATATGGACGCGAAATTTCTTTCCGAATTAGCCAAATCGGAACAGAATCTTTCAATTGACTTGTTTACATGAAGCATTTTTATTCTGATCAGCCCTTTATTCCAAATATTTGTATTCATGTAAACATAACTTTGATCATCTTGCCCCTGTGTAAGGTTCTATTGGAAAACCCCTGGTCTTAGCATTCTTGTTGATGTTATTTGACCTTAAAACCCAATCAAACCATTGTTTAAAACAAAGTAAACCTTATAATCAAAAACCAAAACTAAAAAAAAAAAAGTGAAAAGTGATAGCAAGAGTTTAACAGGTGAACCAGGTGTCCAAAATACCCAGATATGAAGTAATATGAACATGCTGGAGAGAGTTTAATCAATAGAGACCCCACCTTGCAACCTACAAGACTTGAAAGATTCTGATCTGGGAAATTTTGAAACCAGGTTGACACAGAATGCTCTCTGCTGCTCGGGCACATCCTGAGCAGTTGTGGTGTGGCAACATACATTGTCCTCCTGCAGGGACCAATGCTAATCAGGGGTGTGTAAGTGTCGAAGTAGGTGTGCTTGGTCTGCAAAGTGTTCAGGGAGGATACTTTGTCAAGTGGCATCCATATGAATGCCAGGATAGAAGGTTTCCCAATAGAACACTGCACTGCTGATGATCAATCTTCCAAAGTTCAACTGTCAGCGGTTTTAATGTTGTGGCTGATCAGTGTATATTAAGCTAGTTTAGTCCAGTAGTTAACAACATGGCTTGAGATCCTCCAAAAGATTGCCAGATAATACAACAGGTCAACAGGTCATTAAGTGAACAAATAAAGAATAAACTCTGATTCTTAAATTTAGATTCATTTTTGAGCTCTCTCTCTCATCTTTACTTTTTTGTGAAACAATGGGGAATTTAAACTCTCTGAACCCCAACATCATCAACTTCATTCAAAATAGTTGAAGACCACTTGCTTAATTACTAATAATTCTGTGTATGTGTTTTAGATAAATGTATATAGAAAACCTACACCTCAATTAAATTACAATATTGTCCCTTGAATATTGCCATTGTCAGTTGTCCTGGAGGAGTTGGTAGACTCTGGACGCCTAAAAGGAAGCATAGTTGGAGGTCGGCAGGACAAAGCGGTGTACATCCCTGATATTTATGCCAAAACACAAAACGCCTGGGTGGACTCCTTCCTCCAGCAGAACGGATATTTAGGTATGGCTCTTTAACTAACTGTTTTTCCCCCATTGTTCATTCCATTTAGAGATGTTCACAGCACACAAAGTAAAAGGTGACCATGGTAGGAGTGCAGTCACAACATCATAACATTCATAGAAATGGTATCAGGATGTTTTTGTGAACTTGCTTTTTTGTTCAAGCTGCTTCCCCAGAATAATCCAGTGAGAAGAACTTTTATGATATCTGGTAAGTAGGGTGAAGAATTTGCTTCAACAAAGCAACTAACTTTCAAACAGAGTCAGGTTTGAGGCTGTGCTGGCAACCAGGTGGCGTGGCAAACCGTTAGAAAGTTCTATTGGATTGTACTAAACTCAGAGCTATTGCTCACAGGAAAGTGTGTTTAGAGGAGAGGTCACATTAACCACAATTGGAAGACTATCTCTCATGTTTACAGATTCGAAAAACATCTCGTTACATTCACTGACACTGTGGAAGCTAAAGACCTGGTTGTACATTACAGAGTAAACTAAATGTAACAAAAAAGATTCTCCTCTAAGCAACCTTGACCTCGACTGGAGGCCCCACTACAGATCTAGAGTACAGATCTGAGTGCATTCTGTAGGAAAGTCAAAAATCTGTGCTGCACTGTCACTGAAGGAAATAGTTTGTGCTTTGTGTGTTGTTGAATGCAAAGTGACCTCACAGTCATTCTCTCTGTTCATCTTGTATTTCCATGCACTAAATACATCATCTGTATGTGCTGTCTTTGCTGTATATCTTTTATAAAATTATCGTGCAATTATGTAATAAATTCTGTTAAACATCCCATTATAATTAAACATTAAAATTAAAATGATAGACGATAACCAAATATGATGGAACAAGTACAACCCTGTCGAGCGAAGCCTCTGAATTATGGCAGCAGTTTGACGCTTGTGTTACGTAACCTCCTCTGCAGAGTTTGATGCGTTGCTCAGACTGGGGATCCCTGACCCCTGCAACTACATTAAGAAGCGCTTCAAGTCCAACAAACTGCTGTTCCTTACAGCAGCCTGCATGGGTCAGGCTCTGGTGGACCAGGTAGAGGCGTCTGTGGAGGAAGCTGTCAACTCTGCCACGTGGACAGACATACAGGTGCCTCTGGGATAGCTCCTATCCCTACATGAGTTACTATTTATGGTCAACATTTTAGTTATTGTCTGTGTCTCATTCTTGCTCTGGATGGTTTAGCCCATTGTACCTAGCTGCCTGTCAGTTGAGGACATTGGGATGTTGATCAACCAGGCCATGAGAAACACTAATGTTCAGACCTCTGCCAGAGTGCTGGGAAACACAGTCGTTGTCAGTGAGAAGTTCATCAGCAGCTGCGTCACGTTGTTTGATGAAGCCATGCAGCAGAAAGCTCAGAAGGTAGACCTGCTGTCATACATGTGCAGAAAATACTCCTGAGTACATGCCAAGCACAGTGTGTTTGTCTTTCTGCATCTCTCAGGAAGTCAGGAACAATCCTGTTTTTGTTGTAACTGAAGACGATCTGAAGCAAGCATCTATGCTGACTGAGAGCTCTGCAACTTCGAAAAAAGAGAAGAGGGAAGCAGAGCGCCGGAAGAAGGCTACAGGTGTGTTCAATCCTTCCCACCTTACCCTCAGACTAAATACACACTCACACAGACAACAAGACGTATTCCACACCAGTATTTACTGGTTGCTTGGGCACCAACGAGTCTGAGACCAAGGAGACATAGGGGCATGGTAAAGGCAGCATATAAAGAAGTCAGGTTTTCACAGTAAAGATGATTTACATTACCAGTTCAGCTACAGATATTTTTCTCCCGAGCCCTCGCTGGTGTGTTCAAATCATCATCAGTGAATATCAGGAAAACATAGAATTTTCAAATAAGTGAGGCTGGAAGCAATGAATCTTCACAGCCTGCAAAATAGTTAGTTTTCTACATGATTAACTGATCAATGAATAGAATAATCATTGCAGCTCTAATACACAGAGCTAAATTTAAAACAGGGCAAGGAACACACTAACTGCAGTACAAAACCATTAGACAAGCTTTTTTAACTGAAAGTATACTTTCGATTAGTAAAGCCATCCATGTGCTGTCACTTCTTTAGCTCCAAGTTGCATTAATATCATGCATGATATTACTAGTTACTGCTGAGAAATATTGGAATATATTTTGGTCAATGTGATGAAAAAGCAGCTATTACATATGTTATTAAAAAGGAGTCATGTAGACAGCAGCTCTGAGGGCAGGTTGGTTTTAATACAACGCGGTTCTCACTGCAATACCCTTGTTTGTTTTTCTTAAAGATTTTGTCTGTAAAATTTGTATCTCTCCACTGAACAATGTAAGTTTCTGTGTAACTTCTGGAAATACCAGATGATTATGTGATATCTAAATTGGAGCTAATCATGGTCCAGTGTGCAACTCCCACACATATCATACGGAAACATGAAGTTTTCAGTTCAGATACTGTGAGAACCGACCTGTGATGATGCAAAATTTTCTCAGACAGTTACACTTGCATATTATTTTTTCCTGAATGTTTATATGATGGTCAATTTCCACATCTTTTCTTGTGGCCTTGTCATTTACTTTCTGCTGTTTATTAGGGATAGACAAATGTTCATTCAGGGCCAGGGATGTAAGGATATATCCTGAGTCGGTAAAAAATATATACAAATAAGGGAGGATTTACATCGGCGCATCATCATTTGTAATTCTATACTTTTAAAACGTAGTGCAGTCTGCCTTTAATTCTGATCGCATGGAGCACAGTATGGAGAGATGCACTGAATATGGATGTTGCAGTGAGGAAGGTCAAACAAGGGCCGCACATCAACAGGGTCCCCACACGTCCAGGCAAATCTGGAAAATGATTGACAATTTTCCAGTCACGGAAAACATGAAAAATGAAGGAAAAAAAAATCAAATGTCGTGGAAAGCCAATCAAATTTGTATGTCCCCTTAGATCAGTCCCGCTAACCAGTGTTTCCATTTAGATAAGTTATAGGCATAGAGTGCATCTTTTAAATCAGACCTATGGGGGCAGAAGAGGAATAAACATAGAAGCAATCTTGGTATATGTACAAAATGGAAGGTACAACTGTTAAAAAGAACACTTCTGCAATGCATGTTGGGGCAGGGTATGACATGATAACATGTCTCTCATACTGTAGCTGAAATACTGAAAATATCCTGGAAAATTCCTAGAAAATAATTTCAAGAAAAGAGTAGGAACCCTGATTAAGTGTTTTGCACACATGCTTAATTTGGCCAACCAAGTGAACCCGGCATCAGTCCTTTACTGGGAGGAATGAGGGGAATTAGACCTTCTTCCGACAGAGCTCCACAGCCACTTCTGTGCTTGCATCCAAAAAGAAACTAGCTGCCCTCGCACACACTAATCATCAATGTCACCCCGCATTAAAATAGCAGTTTGATATGACTGAACGATATTTTCTACAAAAGGCGGCTGTGACAGCAGCAGGACGTCCGGCATAATGCTTGTGAAATTGACTCTCTGGATTGCACAGACATCAGTGATGCTGAGGACATCGCAAGTATTTTTACTGTGCTGTGTCATGGAAAAAAATCCAACTTTGTCTCTCCTAATACCTTTGAGGCATTTGATCGAGCAAAGCCTGGCATTAATATGCTAATATCCCTTAAGAAAAAAATGTAAATTTCAAGTTGGAACATAGCTGCACTGTTGTTATTTAAAGAGAATTAAACTAACAATAATGATAATGATGATAAATTTAAATTAATTCATCCATTCATTCATTTTCTACCGCTTATCCTGTTAGGGGTTGGGGGGGGTGGCTGGAGTGTATCCTTGCATCCATATTCAGGGCCAGTACCAATAATTAGTATATGAGGACACGTAAAATTGATATTTGGAGCTAATAAGTTTAACGTAAAGCTAAAAAACTGTTATATAATATTACTGCATATATTACTAATAAGAGTTGTTAAAAAACATGACTCCCTGGGTATTTTCATTGAATTTCACTGTAATTTATTATCAGGTATATAGATTGTGTCAACAGTCTGAGACAACAACATGTCCTCTGCCTTGAGATCTTAAAAGTGCACACTTCAGCAGCACAGTTAGCTTCACAGGCACATCTGTGGTGGTTGATAGACTGAGAAAGGCTTTTGTTGAATAGATGATAGATCTGTTCGCTATGTCACCCAGAGGGCAGCAGCAGCGTGAAAGGAGGCGGAGGAGGCAACGCCAGAGAGATCCGTATCCGCAAAACCAAGAAGAAAGTCAGGAAAGACGAGGACAGTGACGAAGGAACCGGACCTTCACAGCAAAGTACAGTTGCCAAGCAGTTTGATCTTCCAACAGGGACTGCATGTCTTTGTATGGATGTTAAGACTGTTCAGTGAGGTGTTTTAATGTTAACAGAGTTACCAATCTCTAACCTGGGTTGTTAAGAGTGTTTTTTTTCCTACAGCAGACAAAGGTAAGTGAAGCATCCCTGTGAGACTAATTAGCTTGTGTTTTACCTTTGCCAAGATCGCAGCAAACAGACTGCGGACACATTTATGAGCCAGGAGGAGATTGTAGCAGTATTAGAGGAGAGAGTAAGTGACTGCCCTGACGAAATCCTCTCTGAGCTGGCAGAGCATTTAGTGAGGTAATGCACAGGTTTCTCTCAAAGGTTTCCCCACCCCCCTCTCTGTTGACTCTTTGAAGTCTGTCCTCCTTCTGTTTGCATCTCTGCAGGCCTTTAAGTAAAGCCTACCAGGAGGTGCTTCGGGCAGTGTTTATGTCCTCCACCAGCTCTTCATCAGGGGCCAACAAGAAGAAGAGTATGAAGGAGCTTCAGGAAGAGATTGCAAACCTATACAATAACATCCGACTCTTTGAAAAAGGCACCAACTTCTTCTTTGGTAAAGGCTGCTGTCACCACTCCAATTGCAAATCACGAATTGGAGTCATTCAGTCAGACATGTACTTCTGCATTCAGGATGATTCTTATGAGAGGTATTCCAATAAAAAGTATCAGTTGATACAGAGTGCCAATTGG
>KV751333.1:1669734-1703665 GCA_001698575.1 Mola mola | reverse complement strand
GTGTTCTGTGTTTGTTCTTGATGAAGTTCATGTCAGAAAACGCTGATTCACAGAGATAGGTTGAACCAAACAGGCTGGCAACCTTCATAGCTGCTGTGCATACACCACTGTACTTCTCTGTGTCAACAAGGCACCAAAAGTTTGGTGCAGCCTGGTAGGCTTTGAGGTGGAGGTCATTTTGCAATGTTATGATTTCAATCTCCACCTGTCCAGCATCCAAGTTGAACGTTGCACTTAGTTGCTCAGCAAAGCATGTTGTGTCCACATTCATGAAAGGATTGGAAATGAATGACACACATGGCTCAAGCTGATCAAGGTCACAAAACCTATTCTCAAACTCTTGCCCAAGTCTGTTAATGACTTCACAGTACTTTTCTGCAACTTTGTCAAATGTCTCAGATGCAGAAGCATTGTCTTTCAGCACCGACTGCACAGAGGGAAAGTGCAGCACATTTTTTCTCTGTAAATCCACAGAGAAAATGTTCATCTTGGCTTTAAATGCATTTAAAGCACTTATCATATCAACAACAGTCTTGCCTTTGCCTTGCAGCTCGCAGTTCAAGTGGTTTAGTTTCCCAGTAATGTCCGTCAAAAGTGTTAGCAATTATCATCATTGCTTCGTTGACAACTTCTCCGTCTGAAAATGCCTTCTTCTTCTTGATCAGAAAATGTGTAGCTCTAAACGAGGCTTCGGTTGCTTTTTGTGACTTTTTCGCCGGCCTCGTGAAAAAAGATTGTTACTTACCCAAAGCTGCCTCTAGCTCGCGGGCGTTTTCTGCCCGCAGTGCGCTTCCCGGTGGGTAGTTAGCATGGTAGCTTTTGTGACACGTAGTGAAGTGTCTCTCCACATTGTACCGCTTTGCCGTCGCCACAGTCGTCCCGCAAATGAGACACACGCAGGTTTCTTTCACAGTCGTAAAAAAGAACTCCTCCTCCCATTCGTTGTGAAAGTGATAAGTTTTCTTTCTTTTTCTGCCATGTTTTTGGGGTAAGAAACTGCATTCAGCGCCCATCTTCGCTGCGCCCGCTAGCTTACGCTCCACGAGCACTGAAGTTTTGTCACGCGCACAATACTGACCTTTGAACTAGAGTAGGTCAGAGTTCACCTAAACTTATCTAAACTTCATGTATAATAAACATATTTTTAAGATATTGTCATTTTTAAATCTATATAAATGCAAGTGTGATTAAAAAAGAATAGCAACAGAATAAAATTAAATTTTAGACGCAGCTCACTAGTGAGTTGTGCTATTTTTAGAACAGGCCTGCGGGCGACTCATGTGGTCCTTGGGGGCGACCTGGTGCCCGTAGGCACCGAGTTGGTGACCCCTGGAATAGATGGAGCTTAGGCTGAGACTCCTTTGTGCGCCTGAGAAAGGCATTTTGTGTCCCTCTTGTGGTAATTTGTGGAACAACACCAACACCATGTTCAGCCATAAGTGCACTTGGCACCAGGACACCCTAGATATTTCAGTACAGGTTATTAATCAACCCTAGACCAAAATCTGGCTATAGGTCTTTTGAAAGCCTCAGTCTTTCCCACTCAAACTGGAAAGTTGAAAAAATAGTTCTGTTAGTTACAATATATCGTCCACCTGGTCTGTACTCAGAGTTCCTGTCCGAGTTTTCTGACTTTCTATCAGAGTTAGCACTCAATACAGATAAAATCATTATAATGAGTGATTTCAATATTCGTGTAGATGTAGAAAGTGGCAGCCTTAGTTCTGCATTTCTTTCATTATTAGACTCAATTGGCTTTTCCCAGCATGTGAATGAACCCACTCACTGCTTCTATCATATCCTTGATCTTGTTTTAACATATGGCATTGAAATTGACAAGTTAACAATTTTTCCTCAAAACCCTCTTCTGTCTGACCATTACCTCATTACATTTGAGTTTACATGAATTGACTACACAGCATCTAGGAATAAATTTTGCTATAGAAGATGTTTATCTGAAAATTTAAAGAGAATATTCTGTCTTCATTTGCAACAATGCCATGTCTAGATTCAATTGAGGACTTCTGCACAGGTTGATGACCTCGTGATTAACACTATGGCCTCACTGTGTTCAAATCTTGATGCTGATGCCCCTCTGAAAGAGAATGTAATAAAACAGAGGAGGCTAGCTCCGAGGTATAATTCTCAAATTCGTGCCTTAAAGCAGATGTCACGGAAATTCGGAAGAAGGTGGCGTTCCAGCCACTTAGATTTTCACCTAGCTTGGAAAGAAAGCTTAAAAATGTATATAAAAAGCTCTCTGCAATGCTAGAAGCTCGTATTACTCAGCACTAATAGAAAAAAACAAGAACAAGCCCAGGTTTCTCCTCAGCACTGTAGCCAGGCTGACAGAGAGTCATAGCTCAATTGAACCCTTGATTCCTTTAGCTCTCAACAGTAATGATTTTATGGGCTTTTTTACAAATAAAATTATAACAATCAGAGAAAGAATTCCTCAGCTCTTACCTACATTAGGCAGTAATTTTATACTAAATACAGCAACTTTTGAATCGATTGCAATGCCTATTATACATTTGGAGTAATTTTCATCTCTCAATCTCTTAGAGCTAGCTTCTATAGTTTCATCATCTAAACCATCAACTTGTCTTTTAGACCCAGTACCGACTAGGCTCTTTAAAGAGATTTTTTATTTAATTAACACGTTCATACTAGATCTGATCAATTTTAACTTATCTTTGGGTTATGTACCACAGAAGTTCAAGATTGCAGTTATCAAACTTCTGCTCAAAAAACAGTGGAGAAAAAACATCCAGATTCCCTGTTCATCATACTGGGGGATTTTAACAGAGCGAACCTCAGCCAAGAACTTCCCAAGTACAGACAGCACATTAAGTGTGCCACCAGGGATGCTAACACCTTGGACCACTGCTACACTACTCTGAAGGACTCCTACCACTCTGTTCCCCGCGCTGCCTTGGGGCTCTCCGATCACTGCATGGTCCATCTCATCCAAACCTACAGGCAGAAGTTGAAATCTGCAAAGCCTGTAGTGAGGATGGTGAAGAGATGGCCTGCTGAGTCAAAGCTGGGGTTACAGGGCTGCTTTGACTGCACTGATTGGAGTGTCTTTGAAGCTGCAGCAATGGATCTCAACGAACTGACTGACACTGTGACATCGTACATCAGTTTTTGTGAGGACTCGTGTGTGCAGACCAAAACCTTCTGCACATACAACAACAATAAACCGTGGTTTAACACCAAACTACGGAAACTGCGTCAGGCAAAGGAGGAGGCCTATAGAAGTGGGGACCGTGCCCTGTACAAACAGGCCAGGAATTCACTGACGAGGAAAATCAGAACAGCCCCCCCTCCACTCAGACCCCCTGCCTGCACTGAGGATCTTTGAAGAGGATGTGTGCCGGCTCTTTCAGAGGCAGAAGATCAGGAAGGCTCCAGGACCTGACGGTGTGTCCCCTTCCTGCCTGAGAACCTGCGCTGACCAGCTGGCCCCGATCTTCACGCAGATCTTCAACAGATCTCTGGAGCTGTGTGAGGTTCCCTCCTGCCTCAAACGCTACACCATCATCCCGGTCCCCAAGAAACCCACCATCACAGGGTTGAATGACTACAGGCCCATCGCCCTGACGTCTGTAGTCATGAAATCCTTCGACAGACTGGTGCTGAATCACCTGAAGGACATCACAAGACCCCTGCTGGACCCCCTGCAGTTTTCCTACCGGGTAAACAGGTCGGTGGATGATGCAGTCAGCATGGGACTGCACTTCATCCTACAACACCTCGCCTCCCCAGGGACATACACACGAATCCTGTTTGCACATTACTGCACTATTGCACAACATTCCACTTTTCCACTATATGTATATACATTTATATATATTTTTCTTCTTTCATTCACGTGTCCAAGACAGAAACACTGGAGTCAAATCCCTAATATGTTTACACATACCTGGCAATAAAATTTGATTCTGATTCTGATTCTGATTTACTGTGCTAGAATTTGTAAGTCTTTGTTTACCAGATTCCAGCATCATTTTGGGTTTTTTTTTAGCTTGTCTGGCAATGTGTCATCAGATTTTTTGGAATAAACTTACTCAGTTCAATATGTGATAAACTGTGTTTATGGATAGAATGTGACACAAGAAGATAAGGTAAGGTAGGGTTGGATAGATACTTAGTATTAATCTAAAATGAATTTATCAAAAAGGCCCCTCAAGAGTGCTCTGCCCTCTCTGTGCTGCATGTGTAGTTGGCCCCTTACCAAAATCATCCTAATTCAGACAGTCTTTTGTCATTGCCTGTCATGAGTACATCTAGTTTTCAATTCAGAGGAACTATATTTTCATTTATGTCTCAAGAATAGTATTGCCAATACATCAAAGTTATTTGATGTTAGGCTACTTGGACTTGGTACAGAATATTAGCATTTAAAAGCTACATACTATGTCAAGTACTCATTTGTCATCACAAACCAGATTGGTTTGGTTTCCCAAATTCATTTAGCACTAACTAGTTCGACAGACCTTATGAGCCACTTTAAGCTCTCCATCTCAGAGAAATGTCTGCTGCTGGACAGATGGCTTACAGTGGGTTTGTCAGATGTTATAGCATCTAGCTATATTTACCAGGAAAAGAGACTTTGGAAATGTTTGTTTTGAAAATGTTTAGAAAATCTGATTCAAAAGAAGAGGCAGAAGTCTTTAAAAAAGAATGAGATGACCATTCGCAGAAACTATAAAATTCCACAGCTTCCATAAAAACTGCCCTTGAACTGGTATTCTAAGTGTTCAGTAATGCTTCCATTTCTAAAAACAGGGAAACAAAGTGGGACAGGCAGGCAAAACAACATTTGAATGAATGTTTTAAATATCTGAAAACCACCATCAGAAAATGTAAGAGACAAGTTAAATGTGACATGAGTTAAACTCGGCTTTTTCTTTGAAGCAAAGCTCCTGAAATTTCATGAAATTTCATGACCTTAACTGGGAACCATGTCAGAAGCTGAACTCAGTGGTGAAGCTAAGCTGCAGGGTGACTTCCTCCTGATGAGTTCTCACATTCTGAACACTGAGCCCTCATGTGGAGCCTGACATGTGCCATGTGGAAACAGATGTGCTGTCTGCATCCTGGCAGAAGTCGAGGCAAGTGAGGAGAATATGCATGTGCGAGATCATCATACACATAAGCACATGCTCCACATCACCATGGAAACAAGCATCTCCGTACAGAGGCTGGAATCCTTTTTTCTTTCGTTCTGGTTTTGCTTTCTGTTCTCCTTAGAGTTCTCTGGGTTTGGCAAGTGAGAAATGTGAAATGAAGAAATTCATTCTAAAAGAGAGATTCAAAAACAGAACCTCCTACCCTCAGAGAATGATTCATAGTGATAGAAAATACTGATGCAAATGTTAAAACATACCAATCCCTTTAAATCACAGATAAAAAGACTCATGGAAATCATATATATTTCCACTTTTACAAAGAATAAAGAATACACAGCATGTAGTGGTGGAGAACACATTTCAATCCATACTTAACTAAAACCAGCGGGATTAATATGGAGCCTTTACCTCATACATTCAAGCTCCCAGGGTCACAAGGAGACACAAACTCATATACTGCATCCCCATTTTCACTGCCTTTCCAAGGCATCTTATGTCCACCTTTTCTTTGCCCTGTTGTCAGTATAAAATTTGGGGAGGCGGACTGGGGGGTCAGTTTTTATCCACCTCTGATCCACCTCTGGAGGTAGTATCAAAACTTCATCAGAGGCAAGTCAGCTTTTGTGTAAATGGGTTAGCCAGCTGGCATGTGTGCACCCCACAACTGGGAGGCTTAAATAACAGCTGGCAGCAGCGAGGAGGTAATACACAGAAGACGTAAAATTTGCATGGCCAACAGAATCACAACAAACAGTTCTCTCACCTTTGCTGTTAATAAAAG
The DNA here is from genome assembly GCA_001698575.1 of Mola mola. NCBI lineage: Eukaryota > Metazoa > Chordata > Actinopteri > Tetraodontiformes > Molidae > Mola > Mola mola. The sequence goes on along the minus strand of KV751333.1, from coordinate 1,697,746 downwards.
TCCCTTTTTATATGCCACACTAAAGGCAGCTGCTGTCATATCACACATTACACTTCTCACAGCTCTTTTGGTTCCACAACGCCAGTTCGCTGTAAAAACTGCCACAGTGGAGCAGTTTAAAGCCGGCACTGCTTTGTTCTGTATAAATTAACAAAGATGGAGCATTGGCGAGCCCTCCATGCGAGGCCAAGGCACAGTCCCTGTGTAAATAGCAGAAATTGTGAAAAATGTCCATTATAATTTCCTAAAGCAAGGTGATGTTTACAGTTTGCTCTTTTTTCCAAAAAACACCCGTAAAATTAGTTTACAGTGAAATAAAACATACAACTGCAAATTGAAAGAGCATCTGAAATTTGCCACTTATCTCCATAAAACAATCTGTTCTGTAGCTGCATATTGATTTTAATGCAATCCATAAATCATTGTATTGACTACAGTGGCTTGCAAAAGTATTCATACCCCTTGAACTTTTCCACATTTTGTCACGTTATGACCACAAACATAAATATATTTTCTTGGAATTTTATGTGAAAGACCAACACAAAGTGGCACACAGTACAAAGAAAATTATACATGATTTAAAATTTTTTTTTACAAATAAAAAGCTGAAAAGTGCAGTGTGCAAAAGTATTCAGCCCCCCTGAGTCAATACTTTGTGGAACCGCCTTGTGTGCCACTTTGTGTTGGTCAGAAGTAAATTGCGTTGTTACTACCAACTATTATTGTTACTACTACTGTGCCCATTCAGGATGTGTGCCTTTCAGACTTCAGTACATAACGGATAAAATCCAATCTTCAACCCCAACATAGGTTCCAAAGGCAGAGTGGTGATTTTTTTTATGAGTACCATTGTGAAAAAAAATATTGTAATTAATTGTTTTAATGCGCTCTTGCCTCATTACAAAAAGGTCCTGGGTTCGATTTTCCGGGTTAGGGCCTTTCTGTGTGGAGTTTGCATGTTTTGCCTGTGTCTGCGTGGGTTCTCTCTGGGTACTCTGGCTTCCTCCCACAATCCAAAAACATGCAAACTGGGGGTTAAGTTAATTGGTCACTCCAAATTGTCTGTAGTGAGCGTCAATGTTAATGTGAGCGTAAATGGTTGTTTGTCTTAAATATGTCAGCCCTGCGATGAACTGGCGACTTGTCCAGGGTGTACCCTGCCTTTGCCCGTAGATGCTGGGATAGGCTCTTTTTTTTTTACAAACAATGAGGTCATTGGCATGTTGAATTCACATTTCAAGTGTAACAAACTAAAAACAAAAATAGCAAAAGAGGTGGTTTTTTTTAGTTTCTATTGCTGCCTTTTCCCCAAAAAAATATTTTCTTTTGTGTGTCTTGAAAAAAAAAAAAAAAACAAAACAAAAAAAACTCCCCTTATATCACAAACTCTCTTACCACTTTAGGTCTTTTTCTGGACTCCATCTTTATTCTAGCTCCAAACCGACCATCTACACTGCTGTAACTGAGCAACAGTAGCAGAGTGGCATACACTTTGGATATTTATCTCATATCCCTCAGTGAACATCACTCCATCCACCGTCACCACACGTCCTCCCGAGACATCTGCAAGTGCCTGTTGCTTAGTATTAGTGTTCAGTGCTATGATTAAAGTGAGCTTCAAAGCTCTTGGCTTGCTCATTACTTACTGCTGGCTGTATGATGAATCTCAAGGAGGGAGCTGATTAAAAACACCACCCTTTCTCATCACAAGTCTTGAAGTGATCAGACTCAACTCTTCTCACTGAAAGACTGACCAACTGGTTACAGAAGGTCACAGAGGCGACATTGGAGGCCTCAGCAGTCTGATAACTGCTGGATGAAAACAAGCTGCTGACCTTTCTTGGACACGATGTTTTCATCATGATGCCAAAGACTGGCAGCAGCCTCATTTGCTTAGCTTCATGTCTCACATTCACACAGATTACCGTCTCTTTGAAGTGTGTTTCAGGATAACATTAAAGGTGGGCATCACCACGAGGCGTTGTGGTTCAAATGAAATACTGACTTACAATCATATTCACTACTCAAGCAGCATACAGTGGGCAGGCAGCTGTGTCAGCATGTATCATATAAAACCAAACACAATCAATCCTGTCTGTCTGTGGGGACTGCACATGTGCCTATCTGAACCAGTACCTCAAAAGATGCATCACCTTTCAGCTTGAAGGTACGTCTCCACAATATCTCAGTCATCCTCAAAAAGGATCTGGATCTGGACTCTAGAATGTTTTAAAGGATTCTTCGCCATTAGAATACTAGTTAAATCATAAAAAATTAAAATAAATTAATAAATTGGGGCAAACAACCCCAATTATCCCTTTCAAATTCTGAACTGTAATCCTGATCCCAGGATTGTTCGGGATTTTAAATATTTTCAGCCATTCCAGATACAGTATATCCAGAAGAATGCAACACATACATTTACATATATTTCAGGTGCAAAATGTCTGACAGTGATGTTAATTTAATAAAAATTAATTGATTGATTGATTGATTGAAATTAAATTAAATTAAATTAAATCAGGAATGTCACCAGTAAGGAAATTAAATTCTTTGTGAACTACTGCATATATCGACTTCATATATAAATCCCAAGTATGTGTTTTGAGGATCAAGGAAGGAAGGAGGAGGAAGGAAGGACTAGGAGCTAGGAGTTATGATCACATCTGGAATGATGGCATAAAATGAAATGTAACTTTTTTGTAAAGATCTTATGAAGTGCAGTTTTTCATATTATTATTATCATCATTCATATCCAAGATCCCCTCGAATGCATTATTTTTCTTCTTTTAACCTTGAAAAAAAACAACCTAATTGTAGAAGTTATTTTCTCCTGTGTTTTTGCTAGCATGGTCTACCAGTCAACTGCATCCTCCGATTTGTTCTTTGTTATAAATCTGATGTTGTGCCTGCTGGAAACTTCAGTTGGTTGAAGGAACAGTTAGAGTTTTGTATCTGGAATTATAATGGCTTGCTAGTACATCCATGAAAAATAGCGACATAAAAAAGAGTCAAGAATAGATGAGATTGACTTGAAAACTGGCAGAGCTCTTTGATTGCTGCAAAACATTGCTTTGACTGCCAATAGCAACTGTTACCACAGTCATGTTGTGTAAAAAATGACTGATTTGTCACTTATAACTGGACAGAAACCTTAAAATTAACACAATGTACAATGAGATTGAATTAAATTCATGATAATATACTGAGAGAGACAAAAATCAGCTAACACACTCATCCAAGCAGATAAGAGGAAATTGGTATTTGCTTATGTGACCTCTCTTCTCATTATAAGTGTTTATTTGTACGAAGAGCTTCTGGAGGTGGGAGTTACTCAAGTGGTGATTGTGTAAATGTCCAAGGTTAACTAACAACAATGTGTGTATGTTCCTGAGACCAAGTCAGCATAGTGAACATTCGCCAAGAGTACAGCTCCCTCTCTGAAATCAAGTGTGGCTAGATTGTCCTATATTGGGACAATATACACAACAACTTTAATTTATACCACGTCTCTTTCTCCATAGGTTTATTATTGATTATGATTTATCTTGATATTTTCAGGATTTCAATCAATTGGATGTATTTTTACTTTTTCAAATCTCTTATTTTCTTGTTGCACAGCTTCACCTATTTGGTGCTCACGTAACATAAAGGATTCAACATGGCAACATAAAGCTGCTAGTAGACAATATTAGCTGCTGGACAATTTAAAACCTTTACCACTATCCTTATGAAGATCAATCTTATTTATAAAACAGGCTTTTGGGTGACTTCAGAAACCAAATATAATGAGAAAACCGGTGACCAGTGACAACCCACTTTGGTCTTAACTGACATAAAATAAAAGGTTGTCTGTCTTTGTACTCTTCTATCATCACTGTGATCAACAAAAAGTTTGTTCCTGACAAAGTCTATGCGGGAGGTCCACTTCAGGTCCCGGGAGATTGTGGTTCCCAGGAACTTAAATGAGTCCACACTAGACACTGTTCTGTTGAGGATTGTGAGGGGGGGTAGGGTGGGCAGGTACCTCCTGAAATCCACTGTCATCTCCACAGTCTTGCACAGATTCAGCTCCAGGTGGTTCTGACCACACCAGACGACCAGTCGGTTCACCTCGTGCCTGTAGGCAGACCCATCACCGTCCTGGATGAGGCCGATGACCATTGTGTCATCTGCAAAATTTAGAAGTTTCACAGACGGGTCATCCAAGGTGCAGTCGTTGGTGTAGAGGGAGAAGAGCAGAGGGCAAAGAACACACCCATGGGGGGCACCAGTGCTGATGGTACAGATGTTGGAGAAGATGCTTCCCAGCCTCACCTGCTGTCTCCTGTCGGTGAGGAAGTTGTAAATCAACTGACAGGTGGAGGCCGGCACGGTGAGCTGGGAGAGTTTATCTTTCAGGATTCCTGGGATGATGGTGTTGAATGCTGAGCTGAAGTCCACAAACAGGATCTGTGCGTGTGTCCCTGGGGAGGCGAGGAGTTGGAGGATGAAGTGCAGTCCCATGTTGACTGCATCATCCACCGACCTGTTTGCCCGGTAGGCAAACTGCAGGGGGTCCAGCATGGGTCCTGTGATGTCCTTCAGGTGATTCAGCATCAGTCTCTCGAAGGATTTCATGAATACAGACGTCAGGGCAATGGGCCTGTAGTCATTCAACCCTGTGATGGTGGGTTTCTTGGGGACCAGGATGATGGTGGAGCGTTTGAGGCAGGAGGGAACCTCACACAGCTCCAAAGATCTGTTGAAGATATGCGTGAAGATCGGGGCCAGCTGGTCAGCGCAGGTTCTCAGGCAGGAAGGGGACACACCGTCAGGTCCTGGAGCCTTCCTGATCTTCTGCCTCTGAAAGAGCCGGCACACATCCTCTTCACAGATCCTCAGTGCAGGCAGGGCTCTGAGTGGAGGGGGGAGGTAGGGGCAGGGGGCTCAGGTACAGCACAGCCGTTGGGTGTTGTGAATCGGGTGGGTGATAGGTGTGAAAACCGGCAGTAGAAGCTGTTCAGTTCCTCTGCCTGTTGTTTGTTCCCTACAGGGTGGGGGGATCGGCTCCTCTAGTTGGTAATGTCCTGCAGGCCTCTCCACACTGAAACAGGGTCGCTGGCTGAGAATTTGCTATTCAGCTTTCAGAGTAGCTCCTCTTAGCTGCTGCGATTTCCCTCGTCAGTGTATTCCTGGCCTGTTTGTACGGGGCACAGTCCCCACTTCTGTATGCCTCTTCCTTGGCCTAGCGCAGTTTCTGTAGTTTGGTGTTAAACCACGGTTTATTGTTGTTGTATGTGCAGAAGGTTTTGGTCTGCACACACGAGTCCTCACAAAAACTGATGTACGATGTCACAGTGTCAGTCAGTTCGTTGAGATCCATCACTGCAGCTTCAAAGACACTCCAATCAGTGCAGTCAAAGCAGGCCAGTAAACCCAGCTTTGACTCAGCAGTCCATCTCTTCACTGTCCTCACTACAGGCTTTGCAGATTTCAACTTCTGCCTGTAGGTTGGGATGAGATGGACCAAGCAGTGACCCAAGACAGCGCGGGGAACAGATTGGTAGGAGTCCTTCAGAGCAGTGTAGCAGTGATCCAAGGTGTTAGCGTCCCTGGTGGGACACTTAAAGTGCTGTCTGTACTTGGAAAGTTCTTTGCTGAGGTTCGCTCTGTTAAAATGCCCCAGTATAATGAGCAGGGAGTCTGGATGTTTTTTCTCCGTCTGTTACCTGGTCAGCCAGGTGTTGTAATGCCTCCGTTACACAGGCCTGAGGTGGAACGTAAACTTTGACCAGGATAAACGAGGCGATCTCCCGCGGAGAATCAAAAGGTTTACAGTTTATGAACAGGGACCCCAAGTGAGGACTTCTTCCAACACTCTGACATCGGTACACCAACCTTCGTTAATGTAAAAGCACGTTCCGCCCCCTCGTCTTCCCCGAGAGCTCCGTGACTCGGTCCGCTCGGAAAAGCTGGAAGCCCGGCAGCTAGAGAGAAGAGTCCAGGATGTGCTCAGTGAGCCAGGTTTCACTGAAGCACAGGGCGGTGGAGTGGTGAAAGTCCGAGGTTTTGGAGTTCAGCAGCAGCAGTTCGTCCATCTTGTTAGCCAGGGAGCGGACATTAGTCAGGTGTATCGCCGGGAGTGCAGTGCGTAGTCCTCGCTGCCTCAGCTTTACGAGCGCTCCTGCGCGTTTCCCCTGTCGGCGTTGGCGTCTCCTAGCAACTCTGTAAAGAGCTGCTGCACCACCGACCAAAATCTCTGAAAAACTTTCGGGGTTTGTGAAAAGTGGCAGAAAATGAAGCGGAGATGAGTCTCTCATGTTTAAGAGTTCATCTCTGCTGAAGTGAGCCGTGATGAGTGATGGGAAAAGGGTAAGAAAAGCAAAAAAGATCATCCATAGAGCGGAGAGAAACACCGAGGTGGCCACCTGCGGCGCCATCTTGTAAGAATATTCCTGACTAAACCCTCCTTTATGCTGCATTACATTATAGGAAATCACAAGGCTGATATCATCAAATTAAACAAATTGAAAATATAGCCAGAGGGGGGAACATATTTCTAAAGTAACTACCAACTGCCATCATTAAACTGTCTACAGTTATGTTGGGCTGTGATATTATATTTGATTGAAGCTATATCAATGGCTAGCTTAGTAAGCAGGGAAGTTAGTGACCCTATAGCTGACTCAAGTCTGCCTAGATAGCTTCCATTATTATAAGGGAGTGGCATTGGGCTACAGAGTTCAGGTCAACCCTGGCTCGCAGCCTGAACACAACTGCAAACTAAACAGGGGGTGCAGAGGAGTGGACTGAGGCTGCCATTGGGGGCCATTTTGAAAAGAATACAGAGGTGATTTTACGCAGCTCTAATCAGGATGTATGACAGACAAAAGATTGTGGTAGATATGTAAAGCTTCAGCACAGTGAGATGGCCATTAGTAGCGACCGAAAATGGTGTGTAGAATTTTTATTTTCAAATGAAATTTGAACATTTAATTTGACCAAAACAGAGGGTTTGGTTAGATTTAGTCTCTTTCACAAGGACTTGCAGGGACTTAGCTCAAATTCAGAAGGCATACAGTTGTATTTTCCTGTTTGTAAGTAAATACGTTTTAGACTTTTATGAAATGTTGAATTTTATGATTTGTTTTGCTTACTTGGACTGTCACCTCAAGGGTTGAAAAGAGGTGTTAAAGACACAGCACGGGCCTGGGGCTAATTGTTTAGCACACTAACATCAGTAGATAGCTTTGCAACACAATACATGTGCAACATCAACAGTTAGTTACTTTTAAACTTTGTAAACTAACATTATGGTTATATTTTACAAATTGCACCTTTAAGGTGAATTTAGATCAGCATTGCGGATATGTACACCATCACAAATAATTTAAAGAAGAAGTTCAGGTATAAATCAGAGTCCTCAGGTTTCATGACAGTAGTCTGTTTAAACAAAAAGTCATTTATGAATATGCACCATGTGAGTCTAATTACCACACATCAATTAGTACACAGTGAAATTGGGGATTTTGGTGGTCTGGCACTCATGGGCAGTTGCTAAATTTTCCCCACTGGTAATTCAAACTTGAAAACAAATTGATCAAATTCTGACTCAACATCTGTGCTGTAATCCACTGCAAGTGGGTATCCAAGCCGTGGCTTTCCACACCACACAGAGAGCCATCAGACAGCAAACAGACTGGTCAACAGGCACAGCAGCTAATGCATCCTGCCATTTCTCTTTTCAGCACCAATGCACAGCACACTCAGCTTTGAAGCACCTGGTCAAACTCAAAGCAGGCTTAGGGAAAATCAACGTGCAGAGAAGTAATGCATGAATTCACAATGGGTGTTCGTCTCACTCAGCAAGGCACTGACTGTAACTGGGGTCCCTGGATGGAAAGAAGAGACACAGGTGTCACACTGGGAGAGGGATAATTAACATAGAGCATGCATGGTGGCATCATATAAAAACAGCAAAGTCCCAGATGTGACACAAAGAAGCTTAGGTATATGCATTTACATGCTGTTTGATCATATTGGCAACAATTATAAATGATTCTAAAATTTGATTCAGAGCTGATGAATTAGGATCAAGCGTCACTTGGGAACGCATAATAAGGGTATGTCAAACCAATAACCTTGTGTCCTGTCCTGTACTGTGTCAAAGCCAGAACATGATGTTACATATGGCATTTACATGCCTCAGTATTCAAGCTTATAGGAGCACGAGTTTACACACACATAGGTATCCAGAACAATCAGATATTAACATTAAGGTAAACACATCCAGTGTGGGGAAGATACACTGAGGACATTACATTTATACAAGAAGTTAAATGTTTGCCTGTGTAAGGGGCTGCAAGTTAGCTATGTACAGATGCTCCCAGGCCTGACCTTGACAGGCCTTTCCAGCTCCATTATTCAACCCAATGGTAAAATTTTTAACTACAATAAGCTTGTAGAGAAGAACAAAGTCTCTATGACACCATAAACCAGTTGTTGGAAAAGTATAATGAGTGCAATTTCTAAAGATGCACTGATATGGACATTGTGGGCCTACACCAATTTCAGTCTTTAAAGTAACAATTTGGCCAATAACCGATGCCATTTAAGGAATTTAAGGAATGTTAAGGAAATAAGGAATCCTCTGTACAAAAATAGATCAATAGGTACATGATACAACATGTTGACAAGGTCAAAAATGTGATTTATGTGTATTATGCTATAAAAAAGACCTGCTGACAGATAATATAGATATATGAGCATCTGGACTGAAAACCTGAAAGGGCAGAAAATTACAAATATCTCTGCAAATAGTTTTGTGTGGATGTCTCTGCCCAAGATTCTGAATAGTTTAAATGGATTTTAAAAAATGTATGTAAAATGTTCTCAAGATTTCTCAGTCTCCAAAGTAACATCTTTAAATCTCATCCAAACAAAAGCTTAAAACTCTTCTTGTACTTCTAAAATGAAAAAGAAAACCAAAACATACACCCATTTTAAGAAACTGCAACAAATGTTTGAAATTCTCATTAGAAAATGTGTGACGCAAGCTACAAAATTCTACACCCAGCCTCTGACTCAGTGTCCTGCAGACAGTAAGACACAGAAAGCATTTAATTCCTGAGAAGAAAACCCTAAATGTGTCTGTATATAGTTAACTAGCCCAGACATTACATTATCGTTCGTGATTCTCTGAGGGGTGTATGCCATTATGATGTCCAACATAACCAGTCACTTCAACAGGTGTGAAAACAAATATAACAGTTTACCAAGGTAAGAAATGTCTATTTATTTATTACATTCAACAGTACAGTACACCAAAATTGCACATTTTCACCAGATATAGCAGCATTCGGACTGGCAAGTGGACTAATCAATAGGCACATCCAAAACGTATAAATAGAAATACACGTGGTGGCAAATTTCTGGCCACAAATTCCACAGAAGCTGTTCATGTACATGCCTCATGAAACAATCTGCACAGCAATAAACACACAGCCCTTTCCCGTGACTCGCAGTGGGCGAGTCCAACCCGCAGCAACTGTCCTCTCCGTATTATAATTACAGGAGAAACTCCGATACAGTTTACACTCTTACAGTTTATGTGTCATTCAGTGAATTCAAAGAGTTATAAAGTGTTTTCATTAACTTTTAGTTTCCTTTAGCTGACTACTTAATTGAAAGGTGTCTTTATTACCTACAATGATTTTGTTTCACCCTTAATGAAGAAATGTGTACAATATCAAACTATCTTGAGAGAGCATAACCAAGGATTAAACACTACTATCCATTGAATATTTGGACAAGTTCATGATGGACTGTGCCAAGACTCAGGTTTTGAATGTCAACTACTAGCCTCACTGCTGTTGGTGGAGTAAGCCCCACCTTTTCTTTCTTATCCATAAAGCCTATATAAGAACTAAATCAAAGAAAAACATACTTTTCATTTGGTTTGCTATTTGAGACAGAGGGGTGAACTCTCAGGATTGTTAAAGTTTTTGACTAAAAGTGCACAAGGCAATAAAGAAACTGTAATTTTTTAAGCACCTGCAGATGGCAACACTCATCCCTGACTGCACTGTTGAGCAAATGTCTTGCTGCTCTGGTGCCATTCGCACATATTTAGATAGGGTAACATGTCTCACTGCAATAAAACACCAGTGCAAACAGGCACACACAGTTACAGTGCAAACGATCATGGCTGGTGAGTAAAGCACATTTGTTAAGAATTTCACAATGGGGTCAAATTTCTGAGGACCTTTCAATTTATCATCATGTAACATGTATATATTTACTCCACTAAAGTCTGCTCTCACTGAAATTAAGCTTCTGTTATGAATATCTTCCTCATGGATTTATGCCTGAGATTTACCGATGACCTGAATGAAAGACAACTGGGCTTCCAGTGTCGCGCAGAAGACAGGCTCATTTCAGTGAACTCTAGTGTAGTCGCAACCTCTAGTCTCAGGTGAGAATCAAATAGTAGATGCACAAAGAACACTCTCTTGTATTAGGAAGGATTCATAATGTGCTGCTGGAGATTGCGGTGGTCAAAATTATCCAAATAAACACACAGTCAAAACCATGTGCTTAAAACTAGAGCCTGACTGACTTTTTGGGACAAATATCAATACTAGGGTATAATATCGATATCAACATACATTTTTTGCCATGATCCCTTAAATAATCAAACATTTGTTACAAAGATATGCAGGGGCAGAATATTTTACAGACTAACAATTTTACTACAATGACATCAGTACACTGGAACAGAAGCTTACCCTCAATGGAAATTTAATATTATAATTCACCTCAAGTATCGTTTTTCTGCATTTTTTTTTTTCTTTAAAATCCCCGATTTTTTTTTATATCAGCCGATACTGATAACATAAAAGTTCCACCAACTGATATATTGGTTGGCCTTAAATTGGAATTGAAAATACCAAAAGGTATTTAACAAAGCTTAAAATATCACAACAAATCTGATTTGTAAGATCAGGATGCACAGGTGCAGGTAGTTAATTTATGTTGTGTAGATGTTTTCCTCAGTACTTGGCTGTTGTATGAAAAACAAAATTTTTATTCATAGCAGTATTTTACTTAACATTTACTGATTGTAACTTTTTACTGTTTTTACTGATTTACTTTTTACTGTATTTTACTGAAAAACAATGTATGGTACTGTAATTGGATTCAGTTCTGTCTCCATAGAGCCAGTCCTGTTGCCTTTTCTAATTGGTGTTGAAAAAGTTGACTGTAACTCAAATTTTTGACACATAAGGTAACAATGCAATGACCAATCAAATGTGCAACACACACCATGTTCCTATTTACCTTTCAAAATAGAGGAGAAAAACGCATCAAACTGCAATAGTGCTGACTATATTAAGTCTGTAACACCATCACCAAATCTTTGATCATATTTGTTGACTCATTCTCTGAGACAGTACCATAAGAGTGGAGCATACACGTTTATGATATTCTAAATCCAAGGTAACTTTGCTCACCATTTCTTACGCCTGAGCAGGCCCATAGGTTACAATCAGCCTGCTAACAATGAGATTACATGACACGTTCTATGTATTGGTCAAACCTGAGCCTGTTACAGTGCTATTAAATGCTGTGACATACAGTCAACAACCCTTCAAAAAAGCAAATGAGCCCTGAGTTTATAATGCCTTATCACAGACAAATTCCATCCAATTTGTAATAAAAATTGTGCTAATCTTGTACTACATTTTATGTATGCTGTTTGTAGTTGGACATTTAACAAGCTTCTTTTGTGAAGTGAATCAAGGGTTTACTTGTATTATTAGAGCATGGTAAACAAAAAGTCAGCTTTGAGCCACTAACATTCTAGTTTCAATACCCAGTTCCACTCTAACATTATAAAATCATGCTACCAAAAATCTTGAACCTGGGGCACAGGGGTTTGACAGCTTTAAAACTCATGTATGTTTGACACACCTTACCTTCAGCGACCAATATAAACTATGTCGCCTTAAAAAAAAACAACAAAAAAAAACAATGCGGCACTGTTTTATTTCTCAAAACTCCTAGGGGAAGAATCCCACAAAAACAACATAAACCGGCCCAGGGTGGCAAAGATACATGATGTAAAGTAGTGTATTAAACAGTTTAAACCACAGTGCGGTGCTCCCCGCACACATACACTGCGCTCGGCTGTATGCGCCTCTTCGTGTTGCCTGGGAGCGGCGGAAGAAATTTAAAATACTTGGGCATCAGGTTGAGGCACGCGTCGCGGAACTTTTTGATCCGCCAGTAATAAATGAGGGGGTTGAGGGCTGACTTGAGGTAGCACAACCACAAGACCCATGCACTGATTTGAAAAAAGCTATCCTTGTGGTAGAAGCCATCACTGAAAGTTGCAACCAGACTGTAGGCGGTGAAGGGCGCCCAGCACACTGTAAATACCAAGAAAAGGATGAGGATGGTAGTGAAGGCACGGGTCTTGAAGCTCATGTCTATGTTCATTTGGAAGGGCCTCTGTAGGCTAAGCAGGCCTAGTTTGCTGGCCTGGCTCAGACAAATGCTGTCTGGGTGACTGTGGATGCGGATGGCGTTATGGCGGATGGTGTTCAGGATCCCCATAAATGTGTACAGCATGACCATGAAAGGTATGAAGAAGAAGACTAGAATCAGTATCAATACATAGGCATGATAACTGGGCTCCATGCTGTAGCCAAATACACACTGAGGGGCCCTGGGAGGGATCTGTAGGGGAGGGGAACCAACAGCCAGTGGGAAAGAAAAAATAAAAGCGAGTCCCCATGTTACCACTATGAGCACTTTGGCTCTCTGTGGGCTCAGCTTATCTTGCTTCTGGACAATAATAAGAAAACGATCTATGCTTATAATAAGCAGTATAGCCACACCCTCCATCACAAAGAACCAAAAGAGCATGGCCGAAACTCGACAGAAAGCATCTCCGAAAATCCACTTGGTAGTCACAATGGTAACCAGTGCAAAGGGCATGTTCAGGATGGCAAGCATCATGTCAGCAAACGCCAGGCTCGCCAAGAGGATGTTGATAGCCGAGCGCATGGCAGACCTCTGGTAAACCATCAGGCACACCACTACATTTCCCAACAGGGCCAGAAGCAGGATGGACAACATAATTAAGCAGAAGAAGATCTGCAGCGGCAAGCTGACACCGGCCAGGCTCTCCGGGGCTTCCACTGTCTGCGTGACTGCCTCCAAGGGCAACTGTGAGCCCAGGGAAACATTCCACATGGAGATGTTCTCCATTGATGGCCTCCTGGAAAGGTTCAGCAACCCCGTAACAAGGCAGCAGAGACTGGCATTTATGTCCCCTGCCTCTGGAACTGGAAGAGTAGTGGGTTGAAGCATTCTTCCCCGGGGTGTACAGGCATCGTAGCCAGCGGGCTTAACACGGTGCCGTAGCTGCAGATATCCCCAGGACAACACAACATTGTTTCATCATCGTGGCTGAATGATCCTACGATGCAAGACATGTAAAACTCAGTGAATGTCAAGTAAATCAAAAGCAGCATATTAAACAGCATTATGAAACCAAATCAAAGACGACAACATAAATATATGTATATACTACATACATACATCTGTATATAATGTATATATGTGTGTGTGTGTGTGTGTGTGTAGGTGTGTATAAAATTCCCCTCTCACCCTCTGTGGGCAGTCTTGTGTCTCTTTCAAACTCTGGTCTTCTACCAGAGGCCTGGGAGCCTGAGGGTCCTGTGGAATATCTTAGCTCTTCCTAGGATTGCACCTTTACTCCCCATAACCTTTCCAGCTTCTCTTTCAGCCCTTGGTATTTGTCAAGCTTCTTGTGTTGTATCTTCCTGATGTTGCGGTCACTTGAGATTGCGACATCTACCACTACCACTGCCACTTCCTCTATCTGTCCGTGGTACATTCCGTGCAGGGGCTTGTTCCCCCCTTCATGGTCTCTTTTCTTCTTTTTCCTACTCACTGGGTTCCTGCTCCCTGAGGCATTCATTTAGCAGGTCATCATTCGGGGCCATCTTCCCGATGTATTCCTGGATCTTTTTTGTTTCATCTTGAATAGTGGCTCTGACGCTCACTAATTCTCGGCCTACCACTTTCCACTTAGTGTACAACCTCAGGGTGATGGACTTGGGCTGAAACCCTCCATGCTTGGTGAGGAGCTTCCTTGTCTTGATATCTGTGGCTTCTATCTGCTCATTTGGACAGGTTATTATACCAGCAGGGTAACTGATGATGGGCAGGGCATAGGTGTTGATGGCTCGGATCTTGTTCTGACCATTCAGCTAACTTCTCAGGACCTGCCTTACTCTACGTAGGTATTTGGCTGGGGCTGACTTCCTTGCAGCCTCTTCATGATTTCCATTTGTCTTTGGGATACCAAGGTATTTTTAGCTGTCCTGAACATCGGCTATGTTTCCTTCTGGTAATTCAACCCCTTCAGCTGTGATCATCTTGCCTCTCTTTGATATCATTCGGCCACACTGATCCAGCCTGAATGACACTTCGATGTTATTGCTGTAGATTCTGGTGATGTGGATCAGTGAGTCAATGTCCCACTCAGTCTTCGCATACAGCTTGATGTCATCCATGTACAGGAGGTGGCTAATCGTTGTTCCATTTCTGAACAGGTTCAGGCCCATGCGGGGGTCACAGCGGGGTATCCCCCCTGCTGGCATCTCTTTGGTACAGTATATGCCGCACTTGATGCTAACTTGGGCAATTGGCATTGAATTGGCCTCCACAGTAGTCATCCATAGCCTCATCAAGTTATTGAAGAAGATTCTTAGTGTCCTGTTGATCTTGTATAGCTTCAAGGACTCCAGTATCCATGTATGTGGGATTGAGTCATAGGCTTTCTTGTAGTCAATCCAGGCAGTGCACAGGTTGGTCTTCCTGGTCTTACAGTCTCTAAAGATTGCCCTGTCCACCTGTAGCCGGTGTTTGGCTCCTCTGGTGTCACTATCAACCCCACCTTCTGGGTCCTGCTCATGTATTGAGCCACATGCCTACTCATCTTGGCCGCAATGATGCACGACAGGAGCTTCCAAGGTTGTGCAGAGGGATGTTATTTGGCCGGTAGTTGGATGGAATCATTCCCTTCTGGGGGTCCTTCATGATCAGGACTGTCCAACCTTGGGTCAACCAGTCTGGGTGGGTCCCATCTTTTAGCAATTGGTTCATCTGAGCTGCAAGCTGTTCATGGAGTTCAGTTAGCTTCTTTAGCCAGTAGTTGTGGATCATGTCAGGGCCTGGTGCTGTCCAGCTCTTCATCATTGAAACTCTTTCCTAGATATCTGCAATTGTAATATTGACTGGGTCTTGTTCTGTGAGATGGCTGTGGTCCTCTCTCAGGTCCACCAACCAATGAGCATTGGTGTGTATATATACTGTATATACAGTATATATGGCAAGAATCATAGCGCGTGGCAAGAATCCAGTTGGGCCCTTTGGCAAGGTCCTAAGTGCTGACTGCCATACCCTGGATATGAGTGCAATCACGATTAAGAGAGGCATACCGGCTCGAATGTCGCCTGGGTCAACAAAGTCCACGTAAGGTGTTGAGGAACCAGGGCAACCTGATGACAAGTGGGCTACTGGAACAACCCATTCATGGAGCAGGAATTCCAATGTGGGATTAATGGAGTGCTACCATACAAGCAAACCCCCACTCAGTGTTCCAATGTTCTTAATCAATGAGAAACTACAATAACGATGCTACGACAAGGGGGGAGCCAAGACAACAGGTGAAAGGGGGATTTAATTACCCCAGAGACTCTAAGATTGGGTTCAAAGCCCCAATAACAAGAAGCCCAGAAGACATTAACACAAGGGCAGCTGACCTGAGACGATAATGGATACCTGGGAATACTTACCAAGGCAGAATACCCCCAGAAGTTTTGAGTGAATACGGCACTATATACCATCACTGAGACTAACGATCTGAAGTATGCAACAGTAATCCTAGAGATGCTTGGCTACAAGTTGAATGTGAGCCATAAGGGGCAGTACCCTCCATGGAGAAGAAGGTTGGAGGCCAAGACCAAGGCAACATGGAAATGGGTTAGCTAAGTTTAGCCAATTATCAGAGCTGGAGAAAGGCAAGACCAACAAAGTACTAAAGAAGTACAAGCTGCCCGCAACTGCAGCATTGGAGATTGCCAAACAGAGGCTCACAGGCCTGGCTGTCCGCCTGAAGATGTACACTAGAGACATGGAGGCCCGGAGAATCAACAAGATCCAAAGTGTACTCTCAGTGGGAGGGTAATAAGGTGAAGAAGGACCCACCCAAGGATGAGACTGAACGACACTCTGCACTCTGCACAATATCTCTGCATATTGTTAGAATTCTACAACTGCCAATACTGTGTATATTTTTGTACTTTTATTTTTATTTTATTTTATACTTCTATACCTTTATAGTGTTACATGTCCACTGGTCCTGTACCAGAACAATCTTGCTGCTGTAACAAATTAATTTCCCTATAAATAAAGTAGATAAGATAAAGTAATCTCTATCTACCTGTATCTACTGGAAGAGCATATGGGTGAAAGAGACATAACATGGACTTGAGAGGACCACAGCCATCTCCCAGAACCAAACCCAGGAAATATCACAATGGCACACATCCAAGAAGGCTAAGGGATGATGGATCATCTTCAAGAATGAAGAACTTGACAGCACCAAGCCCCTGAAAAATGGCACCCACCCAGAGTGGTTGGATAGGTAATAGGAGCACTCGGGGCTGTAAGAGTGGCTCCAACAAATCCCAGGAATAACATCTAAAATCTCTGTCCAGAAGAGCGCAATCCTAGGAACAGCTAAGACCTAAGGCCTCTGGTAGAGGACCCGAGTTTGAAGGAGACACAAAACCGCCCACAGAGGGCGAGAGGGGAATTTTTATATATATATACATAAATATATATACACACATACATACATACATTAGCATTTTTGCTTGATACATTTTTTCAATTTGACGGCTGCTTCTCTGTGCCTTCAGCATTTATGGTAAACTAAGCTTGCACTGAAAACCCCGCAGTACTCAAAAAAAGGAATCAGTGTATTTTTGAAAATGTTACTATACAAGATGAATAAAAGGAAAATACAAATGAAACAATTAAAACATTTATCAATAAAGCAATTTTTAAAAATTTTGATTTTGATTTGGGGGGGATCCAGTTTAGAACGCTTTCAAAAAAAAAAACACTAGCAGCACAATCAGCGCAATAAAAACCTCTATCACTGTTTAAACAACAGAGTACTGTTATTCTGCCTGCCTGGCTTCATTTACAACAGCCCAGAAGCAGACCTCAAACAGTCCTGTAGGAAAAATGGGAATTTGTAATGTCTTAAAATGATTAATTTGAACAGAAATTAAGGTTTTTCATCATTTCTGTCCTGTGTGGGTTTAGATCAAATATATATAGTCAGTTATTTGGAGAATGTACATTTAGCTGTTTTAAACCTCAGGTGGGAGGCTTCTTTTATACATGGACCTGTAGCCATTCAACAGATTTATCACGTCTCAGTGACATCGAAGAGAGAAGCAGCTGTTAGAAAGTGATAAAAAGGTGGCAGCAGGAGTCACATGATAATGATGAGCCTATTGTCTGCTGCAATTATCCATTGCTTCATCACAATGAAGACTTGTTTAATGAAGGTAGATCAGAAACTGGTCTAATCTTGGCCAACTTCCTGCTCCATTCATTTCACATTAACACTGTACATTTTCTCAGGAAAAGGACCCTACGGATCACAAAATTGAAGTTAATGTAGAGCAGGCCACCTGCACACTACCTTAATTTCAGGGCGGAATGACCTGAAATGTTAAAAACAGCCACTTGAGCCTCCAAACAATCGAGTAAACCTATGGTTCTAAAAGTCTGAGGTTTGTTTGGCGCAATTAGCAACAACACAAATATGCTGAAAGCTTTTGAGTCACATCTTTGAAGACAACAGATGCAGAGGAAAGCTGTTTTCAGAGTCCATGGTAACCAATAACAGACTCACTTAGTTCAGGATGCATCATTAAACACTAATGATCTATTTGTAAAAGAAATACATGACACATTATGCCACTCTAAGTAGCATCTTATTTCTGTATATTTAGGTTGATGGTAAGTTTGAACTGCCATATCATATTTGTAGACATAAATTAAGTTCATTCTTAAATTTTATATGGCAAAAAAGAACAGCCATTATAAACAGATGTTTAAATAAAAAGAATATCTGAACCAAAAAAAATCCACTTTCTTTCAAATTCTAAAGTGAAATAGGCAAAACTAAAAACCAAAGCTGCTTCAGATGAAATATATTAGGCAATCTAGATTTTAAAAATTGCAGATAAAGGCAAAGCTGCATGCATGTTTCCCCCTCATGGAAGTACTACAAATGAATAGAGCTATTTTAATGTAGTTTAAGATGTGAAACTGTGAGCTGTGGTTGAATTCTGTTTCTTTTAATGTTCTTTTAGATTTATTTAGTCATATTAACAATTGGATATCATCAAGTCTCACTGCAATATTTTCACTCAAATTACCACAATATTTCTAACATTAGAATACTTCAGTTCTTATTTTTTAAATTTGGCCATTGAATTTAATAAATCTAGTAATAGTTGCCCCCCACCCCTTCAAAAAAATGACTTAAATTGATTTAATTGTGTATCTTCATTCATTTGTGGTCATACTAAATACTTAAATTTAGAGCTGCAATGATTTATTGATTGAAAGGAATTTAGGTAATATCCATTCTAGTCTTGTTTTGAGCAAAAATTATAAACATTTGTTGGTTCCAACCTCTTAATATTAGTATTTGCTGCTTTTCTTTTTCATTTCTGACAGTAAATAGAGTGTCTTTGTATTTGTAATACATATGTGTACATATCTGGACACGCCGATGGATATTCTAGGCCAATACCAATATTGATATTTAAAATAACCATTTGGGCAATAACCAATATCATTTTGTGTCTAAAGATGAAATGACACATAAATGACATGTGTCCTAAAACAAAGAGACACCACATGGACATGTTCAAATTGAAAACTGTGATTTCTATAAGGGTTCTTTAAAGCTGCAACCAGGTTTAGGACAGAGGATGTAGCCAGTGCAATATTAATGAGACAACAGATTATAATGGCCACAGGTATGAGTGAATGCCACCTTATTTACTGATGACCGATATCAGCCGATAACAATAGTGAACCAATAGATTGGTGCATCCCTAGATTTTACCTGTTGGTTACTGTAAAGAAGCAATTTAAAAGACCTAATTTTGGGCCCTGAAAATTATGAATTTTCAGCATTTTTACCTATTTTTGGACAATTTACAGAGTAAATAATAATCGATTTATCCTAACAATAATCGGCAAATTAATCAATGATTAATTAATCATTAGGTGCAGCTCTGTATGTAATGTTGAATCTGTGAACTAACTCTTCAACTTGATGACTTGATTTCAAAAGAAAAAAGATACAGATCACATAAATGTATAATTGTGTTTTACTAAATTTAATATTTCAATACTAAAAATGAAATGGCACCACAGCTTCAACCTTCAGAGGGGGTTGGATTGCATAGCTAGCCTCGGCATAAAGCTGCACATCAACTGTTGAAGGATAAATCCAGTGAGATAAGCTCCTTAAAAAATTAGCAAGAGAAAATCTATGGCAAATAGAATTACCTCCCCTCAGACTTTCACCTCACGGATCTCAGATAAGAGGCATCCTGTGCAGCCCTGCTGTTCTGCGACCGAAGTGTGGAGACGACGGAGCGAGAGAATCACGGAGGGTCTTGGGAGAGTTAGCGAACATCTGTGTTCACCAGCCCGCGTTCACAGTTTAAGTAAGCATGCTGGAGATATTATCTGAACTGACCCTGCCTTGGGTATTGTGGTTCATTCTCTTATGGTGAAGCCTCACTGTGCCCCAAACGCTTTCTCCTCCTCGCAGTGGCCAAAACAGTTCCTCTCCTCCCAAACAATCAAGTCTGTGCTCCCTCACAATGTCGGCTGGTGAATGTAACCAACAATGCAACAACGGTGATGCGTCTGCCTACACAACCAGATCCGAAAAACAAGAGGTTAAATCCGCATTTTTCCTAGTGTTTCCTGCGAAGCGAGAGCGAGACCAGCACCAAACGCTAACAGGCCATTTCCTGTATATACCCCAAGTTATCATCCACACTCTCCCAAACTGCAATGATTGCGCGAGGCCCGCGGCCAAACTGACGAGAACAAACAACCACCACTTCCGGGGACTTTCAAATTAAATGCCATCGAGCGGCAACAGCACCAATGCCATTCTGGGTGAGAACCCTACTTTTCTTTTTTTTTTCTTTTTACTTAAGCTTTTCTTGGAAACCACTTTTTATAACATACACTTACGTAGCAGGAGCTCCCTGTACTAATTAGTCAACGTAGCCAATGGAATCAAGCTTGAGAATAGTCTTTCTTGTCCCATCTAAAAGTATTGCAATCAATTTGCCATTATGGTTGTTCCCTGACCTGTGTTTGGGTGGCAAACTAGACTGCTCCGATCATGAGGAGAATGCCGTTTACTTACTTAAATTCTAGGGAAGG
Source organism: Mola mola (assembly GCA_001698575.1). Lineage (NCBI taxonomy): Eukaryota > Metazoa > Chordata > Actinopteri > Tetraodontiformes > Molidae > Mola > Mola mola. The sequence goes on along the minus strand of KV751333.1, from coordinate 1,677,160 downwards.
AACACAGCAGCTGATGACACCGAAGCATAAACCAAGTGTTAACTAAGTACATTTACTCAAGCACTGTTCTTAGGTGCAATTCTGAGGTTTTTGTATTTCACTTGAGTATATCAATTTTCTACTATTTTAAACGTCCTCTCCATTACAGTTTGGAGTCAAACTTTCTACTTTTACTTCACCACATTTATTTAATAACTTCAGTCAGGTGACGACTGATGATACTGGTAATCGAAAAAATGTTGACTATTGGATCTGATAACTAGCCAGGATGATAAATATCTGATCTATAATATACACTATATAGTCCATACTTTATGACTTTTATTCAAGTATTATTCAAATGGGTGACTTTTACTTTTACCGTGTAATTTTTCAACCTCATATGTTTACTTTTCCGTAACTTTGAGTTCTGGGTACTTTTTAGAACACTGACCTAGTGTAAAGTTTTACAATGTAAAGTATTCAAAGTACTGAAATAAAGGCTATATCCTTGGTGCTATTAACTAGGCTACAAGAAATATTTTACACAACACACAAGAATGTCTCAGGTGAAAAACAAACAAGAATTTGATTTAAAATGTTAATATAGGCCACAAAATTCTTTATTTAAAGTATAACATATTGAGTGTTTAATACAAAAGTAAAATGATTTATTATGTATTTTTTAGGAATTCAATTTAGTTTGCTTGGTGGCTAGTTTCAATTATCTCAGAAAGTGCTCAGGAAATTAAGTCACATGGTTTCAGCAACATTTCCAAAATACGGGTTTATGGCTCTGACAGAAGTACTGAGCAACTGGTTACTCAGTGAAAATTAAAAGAATATATGTACTAGAAAAGCAGTTACACCTAGAAAGGCCACAGGGTAGCAAATTATATTATACTTCTGACCAAGTGACGAGACAAAGGATAACCCAGAATTCTTTGTCATATGTAAAAGAAGAGTATAATTTATGTGTAAAATAATGCCTCAAAATATTGTGCACCAGAAATATGTTCAGTTAGGCTACACCAATTAATTGCAGCTATTTATTTTCACAAAATAATGTGTTTGTGAGACATTTTCACTATACACCAACATGAACTTATGCTTTGATTCACATTTGAAGTATTTATCTTCTTCTTCTCACTATTATTATTATTATTAGTAGTAGTAGTAGTAGTAGTAGTAGCAGTAGTGTTAATCTTTAGTCCCCCTTATATGCTATTGTGGAATTTTTGTATTATTCTCTGAGTTTGTCTCACCCTCTTCTGTAAGCACTGTGTAATCACTTGTTTTTAAATATGCTATGTAATATTTATACATCCTGAAATATGTTGCTTTCGGAACATATGTGCATATATTAAATACTATCACTATTACTGTAATTTATTTCAAAAACCATAATATGCTTTAGCTATTTTTTTTAACTAAAAATCCACTGAGCACATTTCTAGATTTATTATCTAGACAAATCGTGCTTATTTTGAAGGCCAAGCAGCACATTTTCCGTCAGCATTCGAGCTTGAGTTTGACTATTACTTTCAGCGATGACTGACACTTCCAAAGACCAGTTGTATGGGCATAAGTGGAGTTTTTTCTTTTTGAAAACGCCCATTTCCAACGTCGTCCAATATGAATGACAATCCGTGAAAAGGGGCGTGGTTTATGTAAGAGGAGTGATGTTTTTGGACACTTGCAACTGTAAAAGGTAGACGGTCAAAAAGACAAATGGAGCTTGATATTGCAAAGGTATTAAATGTATATGTTAACAAAACATTATTAACTGGGTGACTGAGCATGAAATTAGATTTATTACATTGGTTGTCTGATGGTTACATAATAGTTGTTAACATGGAACTCTTGATTGACTGTCATATTGTGCTCTGTACTTGTGACATCTATTGCACGTTTACCTGTGGTTCTTCCTGAAGTTTCTTCTTTTTCCCATTGTAGGGTTTTTGGCGTTTTTCTTCACCCGGTTCAAGGGTCTAAGGGTAGAGGGTGTTGTTATGTACTGATTGTAAAGCCCTCAGAGGCAAATTATTTGTGATTTTGGGCTATACAAATCAAACTTGATTTGAGTTAGTGAGTTCAAGGATAGAAATTGTGGAGGTTGTTTACATGACACTACTTTTTATTAATGCATCACTTACCACACCTAACACGTGATGGATAAAATAATCTTTTATTTTTAAGTTTTGTGCGTGGATGTATCGAATAGGTGCAAGTGCCAAAATATCATTTTTAGCCACAAATCTACGTTTTGCATGTTCCAGCATTCCCTGATGTTACCACTGGCAGCTTATTCCAGTGGTTAATTATGATTTACAACCTGAGGTCGGGCCAATTCTGAGATTGGCAGAGATATCTTTCATGTCATTAGTAACACATGAGATTTCCTCTGACAAATGTAAATGTCTGATAACATACAATTTTTGTATTATTCATTGAGAAGTAAAATACCATCCCTGGTTTAGAAAGGCTACTATCAGCAGGGCATGTACTAAGTTAGCAGGCACACGTGGCTGATATTAAATGCCTTTGCAGTGGTAAAAAAGTCAGGAATTAATGTCAACTATGACTATGAGTGGCCAGTTTTTTTTACATTTATATTTCACAAGGGCAAATGTCAGTCATATTCATCAGGATTAACCTGAGCCTAATATCCACACTGTATCTTCAGTCATTTTGTGACTAATCGTGAAGAGTCTGATGGAAACTATGACCATAAACATTTCAGCTTTATTTATCCAAATCTTTGGCAGAATACATGAAATTCACTAAAACCCAAGAAGAGCAACAATAAAGTTGGTGGATTATTTTTCCTCTTCGATAAATGGCTAACAGTCATACCATTACATAATGGCTGCAACCAAATATCAAAGTTCAATGGGAATTTGACAAATGGAACAAGAAACATTGTTTAGCAGAATTATGACTGATAAATCATGCAATACTAATAGTTTCAAACAGAGAATCTTTACATATGATCATGGAATCTATGGTTATGTTATACACAATGTTTTCACATGACTTATTCAACATACAGGAACATTTTTTGATGTATGAGTGCAAGCAGAGTAGAAAGTGAAAATCTGGAAGTGGAGTCTGGACTTGATTATCCTTGCCTAGCTTAGCATCAAGAATAAAATCAGGGAGAAGTCTGGTTCTGGCTCCTGTATGGTTCATGAGCCCCCCTCAGCATTTTTATGTAATTATTATCAAGCTGATGCATGTTTAGGTTTTCATTTTCTTAATTAGTTCAGTTTTGTTAATTGATGCCATTAAAATCGGGTGAAATATCATGATTGACAGCTGAGCCCTACTTGTGACTAGGTGGGCCAGCGTATGGGCGGTAACTTGACGCCAGATCTCCGAGTAACCTTTACTACTCAGAGGGTACCTCCAAATGATGTCAGAAGCACGAGATGGCGAGGCACATATCCCTGATATTTAGGCTTCCTTTTAGTACAATAGGAGGAGGAGGCGACACATAGTCCATCTTGATTTATGTCAATGCTACAAAGAGAAGCAATAATTTAAGGAAAGTTACCAGTAGAACTATTTCTTTCTGCCAATCTTAATGTTAAACTAGGCTTGACTCATTATGGCTCATTAAGATCGTTAATTACACAATGAGATTAGTATCCAACGTTAAATCTGAGAAGGAAACTAAGTATATTTCCTAAAATGTTAAAGTATTCCTTTTCACCAGGGTTTCTCAAACCCTTTTGGACCTCTGGTCCCGTTTTCAAGATGCCAAAAAAATCTCACAAGAACTGGGGTGCAAATACACCTTTCTTTTGAGCTATTGCAAAGCTTTTCAAATTGATTATAAAGACACAATTACGATTAAATATTAATGCTTGTTTATTTATTCATTCTAGTACTTGTTTTATAGATTTGTTTCACAAATATCAACATGATTTCCATATCAAACTCTGCTTTACCTTGTCACTCTCTTGCATTTTACTGACATAAATAAATCAAGAAATGTTTTGTCTACCATTTACCAGCACTGCAGTCCTAAGAAGACTGTATCTGCTTTGCCTGTTCAGTCTTGGGTGGTATGATATGAACCTGAAAGGGGATGAAAAATTCCACAAGAGCTTTTGTCTCTCTCAAGTCCAGAGAGTAATCCTGAGCGATCTTTTCCGGTGTCCATGTCTGCGGCTGTCGCTGGTGGCTGCTCAAAGCCTTCAGGGCCTCACCGATGGTCAGCTTGCCCTTAGGAACTTCTTTGTGCTCCGTCGGGCCATAAATGTTCCCTGGTAAAATAAACTTCAGTGGCCGCCGCTCCACTTCTTTACCTGCTGACACTTCCTTTGATGCCTGTTGGGAGATTAAGCAAACTGTTTTGAAACACATAAGACTGTGACAAGATTTTTCTGTGGCCAAACTGCTGGATATCATATCATTCCAAAGCTCAAGCCCCAAGCTAAAAGCAACAATTTAAACAATTAATTGTATTTCAGATATTTGAAATTATAACTCTTACTAGTTACAATTCAAAGCCAACCAATTAATATAAATTTGAGTAGTCATAAGAGCTGAATTCTATTGATCATATCTGTATGATATTTATGTATCTGTAAATAACATCAACAAAGATTTCCATTGTTAACAGAAATGTTCCCAGTAAACATTTTGACTTGTAATAACTGAGCTGTTGATATCAATGATAAGTATTGCTAGTCTAAATTAAATTCTGGATATGTCCACTTGGACTCAAGATATGTCAAACTCGAACCAGAAAAGGTCAGTCAAAGTACCTTTAGTTGTCAATTCTGTCACATGTTCGGCACATACAGAGGATTGAAATTGCGTGTATCTCAGATCCACAGTGCAGCAAGTAAACATTAGAAAAAGAGAGGGCATAAAAAATAAGCTAAAAAGAAACTAAGTGATTTAAATCTAAAATATGAATATGGAGTATAAGAGTATAGGTAAATATATAAATATATATACATAGGCACATAAACAGAGGTTGCAGGGCAGAATGGATTAAAGTGTCTGTAGTGCACAGGAAGTGGATGTTGTACACAATGAGCAGTCCATGTCTGCATAAAGTGGCTGTTGCAGCAGCTGAGTCTGGGGGGGTGGGGGGTTGGAGGGTCAGAGTCCAGAGTTCCTGACAGTCGAGGTGGATGAAGCTGTCCTTGAGTCTGCTGGTCCTGGTCCGGAAACTCCTCAGTCTCCTTCCTGATGGCAGAGCAGACTGAAAAAGCTGTGAGACGGGTAGTCGGGATCACCCGCGATGCAGGCGCCGTACCGCACTGTGATGCAACTGGTCAGGACGCTCTCGATAGGTCATGGGTCAGCAGAGTGAAGAGGAGGGGGCTCAGCAAACATCATTGAGGGGCCCCTGTGTTCAGAGTGATGGTGCTGGATGTGTTACTGCCGACACGTACTGCCTGCGGTCTCCCTGTCAGGAAGTCCAGCAGCCAGTTGCACAGTGAGGTGTTGAGCCCCAGTTGGTCCAGTTTGTGGGTGAGCTATTGTGGGATGATTGTGTTGAATGCCTAACTGAAGCATTCTGACATAAATGTCCTGTGAGTCCAGATGTATGAGGGTTGAGTGGAGCGCAGTGGAGATGGCATCGTCAGTTAAGCAGTTGGATCTGTATGCAAACTGAAGAGGGTCCAGGGAGGGGGGGCAGACTTGATATACAGCATGACTAGCCGCTTGAAGCATTTCATGAGGATGTGAGTGAGTGTGATCGGACAGAAGTCACTGAAGCAGGAGGGTGATGACTTCTTCGGGACTGGAATGATGGTGGTAGCTTTGAGGCATGTGGGGACAACAGCCTGGCTCATAGAAATGTTGAAGATGTCTGTGAAGACATCCATGAGCTCTTCTGCACAGTCTCTCAGCACATGACCAGGAATGTTGTCAGGACCCAGAGCTTTGCTTGCGTTGATCTTGCTAAAGGATCTTCTCATGCTGTCCAGGGACAGTGTCAACACTTGGTCACCAGGGAGAGGTGAGGTCTTCTGCGAAGGGGTGCTGTTGTTTGCCTCGAACCGGGTGAAAAAGTCACTCAACTCATTCAGCAGAGAGGTGGAGCTGTCACAGGTCTGTGGTGTGGGTTTGTAGTCCGTCATGGTCCGTATCCCCCACCATAGACCCCGTGTATCTCTGCTGTCACTGAAGCGAAGAGATATCATCCTGGAGTACTGCCTCTTGGCCACTCTGATGCCTCTGGACAGATTGGCCCTAGCTGTCCTCAGGCCCACCTTGTCCCCAACTCTGAAAGCAGCATTCTGAGCCTTCAGGAGCCAGTAGACCTCCCCCTGTCAGCCATGGCTTCTGATTGGCCCGAACAGGGCCCATCAGTGTCTGTGACATTATCAATGCACTTGGTGATGTAGCAGTGACAGTCTCTGTGTACTCCTGGAGGTCCGTGGTGTTGTCATAGGTGGTCGCCTGCTTAAACATATTCCAGTCTGTGGTTCCGAAACAGTATTGGAGAGACTCTGAAACTCCTGCTGGCCCCACACATACCTGCTTCCGAAGTGGTTTGGTGACTTTAACCAGTGGTCTGTATGCCGGCATTAGCATAACAGCGGTCGGAAGTGCCGAAGTGGGGGAGGAGTAGGGTGTTGTAGGCTCCTCTCTGGGTGGTGTTAACACAGTCCAATGTGGATGGGAAGGGGCGGGGCTATGAGGAGATCGGACGAGTAGGACAGCTGCTTCTCGAAAGGTGATCTTTTTTTAATCCTTTTATCTACTTCTGACCACCACATTCCATCTACTTTTACTTTGAATCCCTCAAACCTGCGGCACATCCTTCCCAGTTCAATCCCTCTGCCTCGCTACACAATATTTTCTCTACGTTAGTGTCCAACCTCTCATACAGCTCATCATATGCCTTCTGTTTACCCTCCGCCACCTCCCTCTTCACCTTATATTGCATCGCCTTGTATAGAAATAGAGATGACTTTATTAATCCCCATAGGGAAATTAATTATTCCTTTCTACTCTCTTCCGTTTTCTCACCATCCCATTTCTTCCTCGTCATCCTGTAAGTCTGTCCTCTGTCTAGATGACATATCAAACACCTACCTACCTGTCTCACTGATCACTGTTGCTGTATTTACCCAGTCAGGTGGCAGTTCCTGGTTGTTCCTGGCTATTCTTCCCTCAAACCTTAAAACGAAAAGTGATCTGACCTTTGGAGATGGCCTGCTGGAGATGAAGCTAACGCATACTTTCTTATTTAAAGTCATCTTTTAGAATGGCTGTTTTTATTAACTGTTAGTTTGCATGTTCTCCCTGTGTCTCCGTGGGTTCTCTCTGGGTACTCCGGCTTCCTCCCACAGTCCAAAAACATGCAAAACTGGGGGTTAGGTTAATTGGTCACTCTAAATTGCCCGTAGGTGTGAATGTGAGTGTGGATGGTTGTTAGATGGTTGCCCCCCCGCAACCCCTAACAGGATAAGCG
>KV751333.1:1591031-1668802 GCA_001698575.1 Mola mola | reverse complement strand
GGCAGGTACCAAAATTGTGACTACTGATAAATAAATAGAATATATAATTAATTCGGTGTGTAGCCAGTTAAAATCACATTACATTGGCTCAGAACAGTAAGCAGTTAAAACCTATTGAGTCATTCTGACCTCTGTTGCCGCTGCGGTGTCTGTGGACTCCACGTACACTGACTGCAGGCGGGTCAGCAGGGGGTCGTTCTTCTGATTGATCGAGTCCGCCGCCTCCACTGCCGAATCATAGCACAAGTTCGTCACAGGGAATTGGGTCCATAATTTTATTGACAGAGTAACTGATACGTACACACGAAGCAGAGGAACGAGCCTCACATGACCCTTAACTGCCACCGGCTCACTTAGCTTCATGCGACACTCACCTCCGGAGCTGCCCGCCACAGGCGGCACATTGATCACGTGTCGAGGCGCTGATCGCGGCTTTTCCTTGGAGATTTCTCGGTGTACCCGGTTTTCAAGATTAATGTTTCTAAACAGACGCGCAACCCGCGCCCCCATGTTCGTGAAGTTACTAATCAAACTGACGGTATTCAAACTGTCGACGGTGAGCGAGATGGTTCATTATACAAGAGAACGGCGAAGCGAGAAATTAACAGCGCCCTCACGTGGCTGGAAGATTGTAGACTGTTCCTCGTTTGCTTTTTATTTGTTTATTTATTGTGGCAACACACAGGCATGGAGAAGGACAACGCAGATCAATATAAAATATCAAGAAATATCAAGTTATATTAACTATAAAGTAAATGTTTCCTCCAAAGTTTCACAACAAGACATTCGTTATTTGCAATATGGTTTACTGTGGTTTGGATATTTTTATTTCCTACCTAGAACCTATGTTAAAGGACCATCTTGCCTTTGAGAAAAGTTGTCATCTCTGGTTCATCCTCTGGCATCCCGGTCTATGATAAACCTGTATATTTGTCCTCTCCTCAGTTGATCCCTGAATAACAACTTGATCACATACCCGTAGTAATAACAATACGTTTTCAAAATTTAACTCTGAGGGATGTAGGTATTTGTTTGACCAGCAGATGTCAGCACTTCATAAACATTCTTAAAGCCTCAAAAAAATCAAAGGTGGTTGGCCACTTGCTCAAGTTTTTCTTTTTATTCAATCATTGCGGGTTTACAACCAAACAGAGCAAGAGGTTTTCATGTGTAAGTGAGACAAAGTAAATGAATCAGGTTTCACTTAAGTCACATCCATCCCCAAGTGTTTCATCAACAAAGGTCAGTTTTTATATAAGTGAAGCCATACGGAGCCCATCTGGACCAAATTATCTGCACAATCAAAACAAGACAACCCACAGCATTTTTGAGCAAGGAGGAATGGAAAGATACCCTTTTCATTTCATTCCACTCACTGGTGTATGAGTAAGGAATTGATGAAAGTCATTGTCAACAAAAGGCCAAGCTTCTCAGTGACATCAGAGCTCAACATGGCTGCTTTACACACACACACACACACACAAATACAGATAACAGAACAGTGGCAGATAGGAATGTTTTTATTTGAAATCACACAAAGAAAACACCAAAACAGTGTGAAGATGACCATATTCCATATGTGACAAAAGACAGTACCTCCTATAGGACAGCTCTAAGGCACATCAATGCATGTTGGGACTGAAAGCGAGGAGGAGTCGAGTGTCTAGACTTGACTGTGTTGACTAGACTTTGCTGCGTTACAAAAGATGTGCTTCAACATTGTCATTAAATAAATAAAACCTCTCACTCTTCAGAAATCCATCACTCCTTAGGGTTACAGTATGGAGAATTATTTAGAACAATGTATCAGCAAACAGATTTCATACATCTGGACTCGTTTCTTTAACAATACAGCTCTGAATGAAAAAAAAAAGTTTAATGGTATGTTTGTATATAATGATGAAATAATTTCAATTCAGATATGACTTTCTAGTTTCCTTTACAACCACCCCCTCAATTTAAAACTTGTACTGGACTCCTTAAAAGAACTTAAGGCACACACAAAGGACAGTGATTTTCACAACCAACACTGAATGTGTCTTACTGATGCTGGGTGACATATTCATTACCATGAACACACACCATTCTGCTGCTGTGACTACACACAGAGGAAGGGGGGAAAAGCTTTCAGGGGCCCATTACTAATCACAGTAGTACTAAATATAAATGTTAGAAAACCCTGTTTTATTGTTAAAATACAGATTTTTTTAACTCATGAAATCTCAATAAGCATTGTATTTATTATTTCAGTATATAGCCTTTTTCATAGTGAAATGTTATCTCCTGAAAATGACACAAATCCATTTTTATTCATGCAATATTATTTTGCAATTTGTGCAGCAGGTTACATGACCTGAGAAATTCACTGATGGAAACTAATAGCCAATGTTGAAGAAAGAAACAAGAAGACTCACCATGAACAATGTTTATTTCAGTCTATGTAGGAAAGGTCCATTCGCGCACTTTTTCATGGGCCCAGACGTTTTGGGGTGGGGGGGGCTGGCACAGAATATCAATTGTGTATCAATTGCCAATACCAAAAAATGCATCCTTGTGAGTAAAGATTTATTAAAATTTTACAAATGTAAGTTTTTTTTAAAGATGAAAATGTTCAGTTTTTAAAAATTGACATATTCAGTATAAATGGAAGTATTCAGGGGTAAGAGAAAGACTGGCACAAGTGATTTGTGACAAATGAAGAAATAAGACAATTGAACTAATCTTTTAAGAAAACAGAAGCCAATTTCCCCACTAATGTAACAACGCATCAAGTGAATATCAACTGAAATACGTTACAATGTAACAGAACTGTCAGGGGGGGAACGCTGATGCTGTGTTCTTATGATATTGTCACTGTAATTGTTAATCTCCCAATATTTGCTATATGTCAGCCCGTCCAATTACACCAAAATCCTGTTGGTGCGAAAACTTTTACGGAAACGGGGTGTTGGCTCAATGCACAGTAAGTGGTGTAAATTTCTTCTTCCCTTGTTTTTGCTTGCTTCTGCAGTGCGTGAAGTGGTCTTGGCCATCGTACTATACATTTTTAAGCTGATACATTCACACAACACACATCGCGAAATGGATAAAAAACTGCATGTTTAGTACTTTTATTTACAAATGGTAAAAAAAGAGACCATAAAAATATATCTTGCTTTCACATATATACATTTAACTGTATTTCTATTAACTATGTAGACAGAAGAAATCTTAAATACAGATGAGGCAACTGTATTTTAGTGGCTACCCTTGAGATCTTTGATGTAAGGGCACTACAGAGGACAAACTTCCCACAGACTGGGTTCTAAAGATCCACAGAAGCTCTTTACATCAGAGGTGGTCTGGTTTCATTGTGGCAATTCATCAGTTCCTTTATGGAATCTGCTGTCTTTATTGAACACCCATTATGTAAGTACTAGGGCCATGTATGTTTAAAGAATAGAGTTGTGCTATGGGAAAAAATCATGATGTAATGATAAGTATGAAATTCTTGACAAAAGTCAGAATGTTAGGACAATATCAGTCAAAATCAGATGATTTCTCAGGATCGTAATTTATAGATCATTTCAGCTCTAGGGCCAATTTGTGATAATAAGACCCCATCCGGTGATGACCTTATTAAATTTTTTGAATTTTTTTTCAGAATCAGAATCCTTTTTATTGTCATTGTACAAGTGTACAACCAAATTATAGCATAGCAATGTCCTTGTATAATTATGAGTTACTTTCATTACTTTCAAAAAAAAAAAAAAAAAAGATTTCAAGTGAATTCACAATTTTTCTCTTAAATTATTAAGACTTTCAAACTCCTCAAAATCCTAGACAATTTTTATTGGTGCCTTAATAATCTGCTGCAAGATCTGGCTCAGACTGAGGTGTGGGGTGCTTTTACTTTACTTCTCCTGACCTGTGGTTTGACAGCCCCTTATAGACTCGTGATGCTAACATTTTGTGTGAGAGCAGGAGGAGTAGAGGTACAGTAAGATGAAGCAATCAATCAGAAGGATAGTGTAGAAACATCTTTGCGTGTGCAAGCTTCGAGCCCTCTGAAAGCGAGTCAGGATGACAGCCAGCAGCAGGAAGAAGGTGGCGGTGTTTAGGAGCAGAAACAGTCTTATATAAGAGGCTGTGCTGGACAACCCCTCACTCCCTGATGTGGCTACCATGTGAACCTCTTTATATTTACGGCCCTTGACAAAAGCCCCCTTTTTGTTTTTGCGATTGTCTGGATAATCCAAAAAGGCCCTTGACTCCTGGTCGCCCTCCTCTGGGCTGTCCTCATACGTATTCTTTGAAGTCCTCTGTCTCTCCTTCTTCTCATTCACCTCAATCTGTGCAAAAATGTCAGGTAGACTTTCAGAGAGCTTCTCACTGAGGTTCACTTTCTTTCCACCTTTACTCTTGCTCTGTTTCTTTGACATAGCAAATATTTTCTCAATGACCTCATCTGTCTTCTTTTTGTCAGAGAACTGGAGAAGGCGCTCTGCGGTCCGACGGAAGCTGGCACTGTTGAGAACTCGCCCAAGGATGTGTCTCTCCATTTGCTGGAAAACAGGCTTGACATGCTGGAGGTTGTCCTCCATCACATTGACATATTCATTTACTTCTTCAGGCGAGCTGTCTGCTGTTGCTGCCGCCTTTTCAAATATAATCTTCTTATGATCCAGCAGTACCATCGCAAAGAGGGGCTTGCTGGTTACCTCAGCAGTCAGCAGGTAGATAGTGTAGGTGTGCTCTTTGGTGGCAAGGTATACATCCACTCTCTGGTCATCGCCACGCAGGCTGAAGCTCTGTACATCTACACCTGGTCCAAATAAAATGTAAGCCACCCTGGTGTGAGGGTACCTCAGTGGCATCGTCACGTTCACAAAATTTGAGCCATTATATGGGTACCCTCGAGGGTAGTTCCAGTAACCTACTACTCCTTTGTTACTGTAACCTGTGTCATCCATCCAGAACATCTTATACTTGTCCTCACCATGTGAAACAAAAGCTCCATGAACCCCATCTACTTTTGTTCCCTGAAATGGAAGTTCTGTGTTGTGAAAGATGGCGCTCATTGCCATGGTTGGGCTTTTTGGATGAAGGTGGATATGGTCCACAAGGAGCAGGAGTTGCGGGTGAAGTAGGAGTAAGTTTCTCTGGAAGTTTCTTATTTTAAGCTCTGGATTATAAGCGGAATGTCCCTCACCACGGATAAAGACCATTCCCTGTTTCTCGATTGCAGCTTCCACTCTGCCCTCGGCATCAGCCGCCAACCCGACCTTGTACTTCAACCATTTGGAATCGCAGGCTTCTGTAACTTGCCCAGTCCATGGCTTAAAGCAACTCTCTGACACTGGTGACCCAAACAACACTGCATTGTTTAACAAAGTGTACTTGGGTCCATAGAGTGCCTCAGTTATAAATGGGACACCATTGGGTGCAAAAGTGAAAGTGTTCTGATCAGGGTGCTCGTGACCAGCATTAAAGTTCCTCCACCCTTTGATCCACTCTTTGTACTTGTTTCTGTGAACAATGTCGAAGATTGCCCGTCCCCCGAGCTTCCCTGACTTAAATGACAAAAAGGAGCGGTTGGTGTCTGCAGGTAAAGCACTGCCGTACGTCACCACACCCCAGTCCTCAAAGTAGTGGAGTTGGGATGTTCCAAAATCTGATGGAGGCGTGGGAATTAGGCCAGGGTCATACCTGCAGAAACCGCATAAAAAGAAGGACATCAGGGGGACAAAAAACAACAAGTGACATAAAATGTGGGCAGAATTCAAAAAAAGCTCTGAAAATAAAGATGGCAGCTATCTTCAGAGTAACTGTCAACTGCTTGACAACCATGAAGTGTGTTTTACAATAGGTTTACAAGGCCATTAAGCTCATTTTAGTGAAATAAAGAAAAAAATGGGTGTGGATTAAACAAAACATTACATAATGTAACAGAAAATAAAGATTCATCTACAATGAAACAATGTAATTTTAAAGGAAATGCTTGATTATTTCATTTTGTATTTATAATTGAGCACCTAGGCTTTTATCATTAATCTGTTGAAACGGACAGTTTGACAAAATCACCAAATATTATAAAACTAAGTGTAGAAGCTCACCAGATGAACTCCGTGTGGAGAGTGCACCATCGCTGGCCTTTTCCAGGCTGCCCTGGTCCTTCCATCACCCTGTTTTGATGAATCAGATCTGCCAGCCAGTTTCCACTGCCATTACGCAACACATACCGGTCCAAGAAGACCAACTGGCTTTCTGGCCCATAGAACCAGTTGTAGTTGGAATCTGCAATGGCTACAGTCCGCTGAAATCCTGATGGGACAGTGAAAATACAGAGGACAACTTCAGTGGTGGTTATTTATAAAGGATGAATGCAGAAATATATGATTTTAATTAAGCGGCTACACAAAAATACTAATTTGCTGACTTATGTTGACATTTGTAGAGCCAAAAGTGCCAAAAATATAAGTGAATGACCAATATGTAAATTCTTATTAAAGTCTTACACAATTCCACACATATCTAAGTGGAAAATATTTGGCCTGTGGTCACAAATATCTAACTAAACTCCCCTCACACATGAACCTCCTTCTGCTGTACTGGCACAGCATCGGGAGCAATTTGGGGTTCTGTGTCTTGCTCAAGGACACTTCAACTGCAGGGTCCGGGATCAAACCAGGAACCTTCTGATCACTGGATGACCGCTTTACCATTTGAGCCATCACAGCCTGTTTCTTCTTCTACTTTGAGGTAAAGTGGAAGTTGGCAGAGAAGCAGGTTCTGGTTTGGCAACCTCAGCTTTTCTCACTGATTACAAGCACATGTTACATACAGTAACTTATACCACCAACTTCTGACTAACTACCCTTTGCGTAGCCTAGTTTATTCACGCCAAATTTTCTTGACAATATGATAGAGACATTGTTGTTGTGGCTCAACGAGTTTGGTTGATGTAATTAAAGGTGCTTTAATTAGAAAGCAGCAGTGCTGCTCATCCACAATACAGAAACTGTTGGCAAGATGCTGTGAATTGTCCAAGCTGACCTTGGGGCCCCTCCTCTGTTGCTGCCCTCCCCCGACTTCAGACAAACTTCCCAGGACACCAAATATCCCTGCAGGTCTCGATTTAGCTTTCAAAGAAGTCCAGGAAGGTAACAACTACAGTACATGCATGGGTAACCCATATCAGCTACTCTAAAATGTCGCAGCCTAAGGTTATTTTCGCGACTAGGCTAATGCATCCAACTTTTGGGATGGAGCATTCTAGAAAGAACTAACTGCATGAGACAGTCATTCATGGTTACATAAACATTTATCACAGAAAATTTACAGCTTATTAAAAAACAAACTGGTCACAGCAGGTGAACTGACAATTACCAGGAAGGATAGTCCGGTACAGGAAAGCAAAGTGTTTAAGAAGCCAGGGGTGGTTGAAGTGGCTGATGGCAAAGTGGCGCTGCACCAGGAACATGTATTGGAAAAGAGAGCGGGTGGTGTAAGTCCCGTAGGCCACTCCTTCATACAACGATCCATCTTTCACATCCTGCAAAAGGACCATGGACTTCTCCATGATAGACAGCACCTGCTTGGTCCACAGGTAAGCCTCCTGGAGGAAACCTGGAACACAAGGTGCTGTGGTTAAATTCAGTATGAGAACTTCAGTCCTTCCATTTTCTAGATTTTGCTGAAAGGGTCATTCTAATGTTGTATTTACACGTATGTTTTTGACAATTTTTTTTGTCATGTTCTATGATGGTACACTATTTATATTGCCAGTTTGCCAAAACATACAGTAGTATTGTGAATGAGTGACTTTTCACCTTTCATTAATATTAAAATATACTTGTTGAAAGCAATTTCAGGAAAGTAAGGCTTTACATGTACAACCCAAATGCAAAAGGAAAAAAAAGGTTGAGACAGTGTAAATACATATTATTAAGCATATATTGCATTTAATGAAAAAATACTGATGTAATAATTACTAAAATTCACAATTTCATTTAACAAAATAATGTGCTTCAGTCCATATTGGTTGGTGTGCAGCCTTTAAAAACCAAGCTAATAAATTGTAACTTGCATTTAAACTGGAATGCCAATTTCAAATTTCCATACAAAAAATGGGACTTTCACTATTGTCCCCTGAATTTCATTGCTGTTACAACTCAAAACAAATGTCAGTAGGCGGAATTTATACACTGACAGGCTTTTGGCAGACCCTGTCAACATGTTTCGTTAGATGACAAAACACGTTTGATGAATGTAACTTGCTATAACTGACATACATAAAGATCTATGGTGTGTCATTCAAAGGGTGCATTAGTCTTTGAATTTAAGGTCCAGACAGACACACTGCACATACAGACAGATGTTATTCCAATACCTTATCTCTTCAGGGTGAAACGATTTAAGAAAGGGCGATTCTGTGAAGGGTGAGCCCTGCTCCATATATGAATATGGAAGGCACAAAATGCAAGGTCAATTATATACCAATAAAAACATTTTGAAGGTATTTCCCAGCCAGCAGATTTTCCTGCACACTGGACCTTTAAAATCAGAATAGATTATATCAGACAAACGTCTAGTAGTAGCAGAATATTCTTAAATTTGCCTTGCTTCATATAATAACTGCTAACGTTATTATATGGCTGCCGCACAAAGCTTGCTAAAATAATATCTTTTATAGCAATAATCAGTAAAGTTTTAGACATAACAGATTTTTGCTTCTTTTCTTGTTAGTACCATTTCATTTAATCTTTACATACTGAAGAGAGGAACTAAATTTTTGACATAAATGGGACCTACGGCATTTCTGTATGGATAAATATAATCGGATTATTTCTGATTTCCACTGTTTAGCAAGAAATGGGAAACCAATCATTTTCTTTGCAAGCAGGGACCATGAAAGTGCTTAGCGTACTGAAAACACTTTCGAGCTGAACTTGACATGAGATACCTTGCATTTCAAAGCAGCAGGGAGAGTTTTAGAAAATGGTAACATGTAAATGTCCTGTATTTATATGGCGCTTTTCTAGTCATTGTTGACCGCTCAAAGTGCTTTTACACTACAGGTTTTGCATTCACCCATTCATAGACACACACACACACACACATCGGTGGCAGGGACTACCTCCATTCACAAACTCATACACTGATGGTGCAGCATTAGGAGCAATTTGGGGTTCAGTGTCTTGCTCAAGGACACTTCGACATGTTAACAGCAGGGTCTGGGATCCAACCAGGAACCTACTGATAACTGGACGAGGAACTGGACACCTAAACCGTATTTAGGGTTGGGTATTGTTTGAATTTTAGCAATTCTGATTCTGATTCTGATTTTTCTTTTCGATTCCAACTCCTATTCTTTGAGGGTCGGGGTCAAAAAATGTCTCATGCTTACTCACAGAAAAAAAAAAAAAAAAAAATTAGAAGCCTTTCGACAAGGTGACTCATGTCTAAACATATATCCATTCATAACTAATTTAATACAGTCTAATGAACCTGTAAAAGTTACAGTCACTGCTTAACTTGCGTGTTAAAGAGCCGGTAAATAGATTCGATTCGTTTGTGAACGTCACCACTCTACTGTTCCCAAAGACAAAGAGCAGGTAAACGCTAACACTGACATTCAGGCCGCAATCACTGCTCACATTCTGACAGACAGACAAACGCATATCATTATTCTGAATATCAGTTCGTCCTCCATTAACATTTTAGTCTCGTTTCCTGAAAAAAAGCTTAAATGCAATGAGGAGGTGCTGGCTGTTAGCTGAGCCGGGAGGAAGACGGAAGAGGAGAGAAGCTTGTGCAAGTTGTAGAACACGGCGCTCTCACTGACTGTTACACTGTGCACCTTTCCAAGGTGTTTTGCCACGTTTGTAATGCACCCTTCTTTGCAAGAAACACATTTGTGGCAATTGTGATTCGTCATATTTATAGCAAAATGAAGCCATACTTCAAAGCATCACGGTCATAACAGCGTATGGCTCTCTTGTATCGTGTACAACGTTCATTTAGGAATCGATTAGCGGAACCAAAATTACAATTTCGTAATGATTCCTATGGAATCTAAAATTTGGAACCAGGGTTTGGATACCCATCTCTAATGTTGTATAAAATATAATTTAAATTCAAACCAACATACATTTAACCGTGACTTTGGACATCATGACACTACATGTCACACGACTATTTATCACTCATTCACACAGAGGTCACTATAAGAACAAGTAAGCGCACAAAAGCCATGTGTTCACCAAAGAGTACGGTTCAGTTCAGTTTGGTATGGAACACTTGAGAAGGGCAAGCTCATTACAGGCGTGCATTTCCATTGTTAACTGTACCATTACCTAGTGGGTGGGGTAGCGTGGCGACGCCAGCAATGTGACGTCATAGAAACGCGACACAGCATATCCCTCTAATAAAGTCGACAAACAAACCATAACAACAAACATAAGGAACTGAGGACATCCAGCTTTCTGTATTGTTTCTTGTCAGCATATGGTTGTTTATCACACAAAGTAGACAGGATCTGTTTGAGAAAGACGGCCTAACCATCTCAGGGAAGTGACGTTTCTGTCGACCAATCTCAATGTTGACCACACTGCAGTGAGTCTGGTTTCCCCTTTATGGTATGGAATAGCTCTGGTTGGTACCCCAACAGGAGAACGGGCAAAAGGTAAAAAGGTGGCATGGTACAGTTGGGTATCATTCACAGCTTTTGACAATGGAAATGCAAAAAATGCATACCTTACAGAACTGAATTGTACTGCTTGGTGGAAACGGGGCTAAACTCTACAGCCACAGTTCTTTGAGGAATCTCGGCACCATCAGTGGTAACTTGTCATCGCCCCCCCCAAGCAGGTCGAGTACATAAACTACATAAACCCAAATAAACCCACATTTAAAAGGAAATACCAGACACACTATATCACATGCATGTAGTGAGCAGTGACTCTCAGATTTCAGCTCTAACCCTGTTAATGTCTGGGTCTGGATACTCAAATAACTCAATAAGCACATATTTAGCCACCAAAATGAAAGCACTGCGAAGTGAGCATGCCTGACTGGTTACAGCACTGTCACTCAGCAGTTCAGAAGAAGGAAAGATTGAGAAGGATTTGTTGTTTCCAGTAATGCTTTCTGACTTGCGCTATTCACTTTCAGTTGTTCATGGAGTTTGCAAGGATATCCTGTGTATAACTGAGACGAGAGCAGGTAATTATTTCAATTATTTCAATTATTTCATAGAGGTGAAACACAGTCAGTAATATAATACAATGTTTGTCAGAGGCTGATCGCTCCATTGTGTGAGAAGTGCATTAATATTATGTGGTGTGGTTTTATGGAATTTCTAGGCACAGCCAAGCGGTGGAGGGAGTCAAGTTCGGTAGCCTCCGGATTCCATCTCTGCTATTTGCAGATGACGTGGTCCTGTTGGCCTCATCGAACAGTGACGTCCGGCTTGCACTAGGACGGTTTGCAGCCGAGTGTGAAGCGGCGGGGATGAGGATCAGCACCTCTAAATCTGAGGCTATGGTTCTTAGCCGGAAAAGGGTGGATTGCCCACTCCAGGTCGGGGGAGAGTCGCTTCCCCAAGTGGAGGATTTTAATTATCTCGGGGTCTTGTTCACGAGTGAGCTGTACATTAAAAGAGCACGTTATTTAGGGTAGAAAATAGTAACTTTTAAATGTCAGTAAAGGGTCTAAAGCTTGTGTCAGATAACCAATGATGAAGAAGGCAGTTGTTCGTTGTTTATTACTTGTAGGGCTTATTGGAAACTCCCCAATTAGCCATCTTGACAGAATAATATTCAGATGTAATATCATCCCTTTCAACAAGAAAAGAATGCTGTATATACATTGTGATGACAGAATGCATTCACGCTTCCACACAGTCTTACAATGTGACACCTGAGTGAGAATACTAAAAATTAGAGGGCTTTTTTATTATTGAAAATTCATCATATGCTAGCAATCTTTAAAGAAGTTATTTCCTAACCCCCGCTAGGTATGAAACTATCATCTCTACATGAGATGTGCTGTAAAACACACCTTTAACAAATAAATTCTGTCATAAACGAAGCAGTGAACCAGTGGCTGAACGGCAGGCAGAGCTGGAGCAAACTCGTTTTTCATAGATCAACACAAAATGTAATGAAGCAAAAGAAGGTAGACTATAACTTTCCTGAGAAGTCACACAGTTCTGTGCCTCTTATCTCTCTGACCACATTGGTTCTCTGTAAGTCATATGCCATTCAGTTGGATCTTTTGTACCAAAAATCAAATTCCTATCCTAAACAAAGCAAACTGACTGCAGCTATTCACCTCCAGGTGGTCCCGCTCCGCTGCTGCTCAGAATAACTAATGCAGGATACTGGAGCTAAAACATTTATTCAGCGGGAAATAATCATGTTAGGTCTTAAAAGAGTTATGTAGATATTCTCAACTAAAGAACAGTTACAAACTAGAAAATGTTTGAATGTGTGCCCTGACATCTCAGTCCCTCACCTGTGATTATTAGCCCCCCATTAGCCGCCAGTAGCTTTAATTAGCTCCGATTAACATCAGTTAGCTGTTGTTAGTTTGAGTTACCTATTGTTAGCTTCAGTTAGCTCCCACGGTCTTGAAATTGCTGCCGCTAACTTTATTTAGCTGCCATGTTTCACTTTGCTCTGATTAGCTTCAATAAGCTGGCATTAGCTTCAGTTAGGCGCTGTTAATTAGAGTTAGCTAGTGTTAGCTTGAATCGGCTTCCATTATATCCAGTTAGCTGCCTTTAGCTTGAATTAGCCATGGTTAGCTTGAGTTAGCTGCTTTTAGCTTGAGATTGCTCTAATTGGCTTCAGTTAGCTGGCATTAGCATTTTATTTCAGAGTGTGCTGATTTCACGTTAATTTTTCTCCTATGAGCAACAATGAAGTGTGTGTGTGTGTGTGTGTGTGTGTGAGAGTGAGAGTGTGTCCATGAAAACTGTGGGCTCCAGAGCAATGTAAAGACAAGTTTTAGTGGGCTGGGAAAGGCTTTTCCTCTCTAACCAATGACATAATCCGCTCTAACTCATGCAATACACACCCATTGTAAAGTCAGAAACGGAGCACAAAATGACTGAAACTAAAACTGCCTGTTTTTGAAAACGATTTCACCAATCAGAACGCCCTTTAAGCCACGAAAAGTCCTCAATTCTGTGACCCGTACAAACTATAAATTACTTTTCTACGTTAATGTATCGTGACGTGGCATGGTTCCAAAATCAAGTGGGTCTGAGCTCTTCTCATGTCGATTTCCCATTATTGTACATGGGGACAAAGTATCGCTGCTTTTTGCAATCTTTTGGAAACCGTCTATGCATTAGCGTACAAAAGTCATAGCACATCATTACCGACCAGTCCCCACCAACCCTCCGAATTTTGTGTCCATATGACAAATGGTGCGGGACTAGTTATGCAGCAAAAATTCTGGAATAATAATATTTTGAAAATTCCCTGCAAGAAATACGTGAACACGTGCCCTGCCGTGTCACCGGGGTCCTTTGGCCCGGTCGTTAACTTGCGATTATTTTGTTCAGTTTGCCACCAGCAGCTTTAGTTAGCTCCACTTAAATTCAATTAGCTAACATTAGCTTCAGTTAGGTGCTGTTAGGCAGAGTTAGCTAGTGTCTAATTGGCTTTAGTTAGGGTACAAAGGGTACAAAGCCCAGCCCCCAATCTGTGACCCAGATCCACCCATCATCAGTTGGGTTGTCACTCCCCCCGGTCATCATGTGAGTCGCTGGTATCACATGAGCCAAGTTGTGAACTGTGGTTAAGTTTCCTGGGGAGGGATTTCAAAACTGCATTGTATGTGGTAGACAGTTGATGTCTGAGGCCACCTCCTCTGTTAAGTGATGGCTGTTCCAGCTTGACATAGATGGCCTTCTTTACTCCTCTCTCAGACCATCTATCCTCCCTGTCCAACACATGCACATTCTTCTCCTCAAAGAAATGTGTTTATAAAGGAGAAGTGCTTTATATGTAAGTGGACTGCTGAGTCCTGGCCAGAGGAGCTGGCTCTCCAGTGTTGAGCCATGCCTTTGTGGAGAGGTTGTTTGGTCTCCCCAGTATAAAAGTCTGCGCGCTCCTCAATGCACTGGACTGCATAAACAACCATGTTGAGTTTGTGTCTGGGAGTTTTGTCCTGAGGGTTAACCAGTTTCTGTCTCAGAGAGTTGCAGGGTCTGAAGTGAACTAGGATGTTATGCTTAGAGAAAATTCTTCTGAATTTCTCTGACACCCCTGCCACATACGGAATGACAACGTTGTGGCGTTTGTTCCTCTCCTCTTCCTGTGTTGTCGGGGTGTTGTTCCTGGAGCGTTTAGTGGATTTGACATACGCCCAGTTAGGGTATCCACATGTTTTTAATGCTGTCTTGATGTGTTTGTGTTCCATAGACTTCCCCTCTGTCCTTGTGGGAACATTTTCAGCCCGGTGATGTAGGGTTCTCATAACTCCCAGCTTGTGTTCCAAAGGGTGATGAGAGTTGAAGAGCAGGGTACTGGTCTGTGTGAGCAGGTTTCCAGTAGACTTCAATGTTGAGGCCTCCGTCTTTCTCAAGGTGTATTGCACAGTCCAGGAAAACCAGCCTGTTCTCTTTCATATCCTCCCTTGTGAACTTGATGTTGCTGTCTACTGAGTTAAGGTGTTTCTACCTCTTGGGTTTTGGATTTTGTGAACATTTTCTCCCTTCAGTTTATAATGGCTCCTTATGAAAGAGTTGGGTGGTGGTCCTGTCACTGGCGCACTCCCTGAGCCAAAAATATAAAATTCTATGATTCCAAACGAATATGGAAAGGACCACAAGACTGACGCCTACCTTTTCTGAAAATATTATGCCTCTGCCATGAAAATTGTGGGCTCCAGAGCAATGTAAAGACAAGAGTTTGACACAACTAGGAAAGCTTTCTCCACTCTTACCAATGAGATCATCCACTCTGGCTCAAGCAAGACACACCCATTGTCAAGTCCAAAGCAAAAAAAAAAAAAAAAATTAAACGAAACTAAAACTGCCTGTTTTCCTAAATGGTTTCACTCATCACAATGCCCTTTAAGCCACATAAAGTCCTTGATCATGCGACCTGTTTAAAGTTTAGATTACTTTTCCACGTTAATGTATCGCAACGTGGCGTGGTTCCAAATTCAAGTGGGTAAACATAATAAACTGGAATGAGCTAGACGAATAATAATATGTGTTTCTATTGCATTGCATACATCAGGGCACACATAATGATTAACTGTAAACAGTGACAGATGACCTTAGGCAAACCTCCGCTCCAAGCATCTCTCATAAGCAAACAGAGAATGGCAAGGCCAACCACAACTGTAAAATTTGTAATACATCGTTAAGAAAAAAAAATGTCCAAATGAAATAAGTAATAAGTTATAAATGGTGTTTTATTTTTGAGTGATGTCTTGAGGTTCAACAACAATAATTATAATAAATAACTACTGTATAACCTAAAAAATTACAATTGCTACTAAGACTAAATAAGGTAGAGTAATTTGTGTGCTGATCAATTTTTAAATACTTTGTTTTGAAAATGACATTATTGGTTAGTTATTTGATGACATAAAAAGGTGTTAAAAACCATGGTTCAGCCCTGCTCATGATTAAGTTAGGCAGGTGTATGGGTGGGAACCCAATTCCGTTGCTGGTCATGTAGTTTTCAATATTTAAAGTGTTCATCCTGAGCATGAAAGTGCCATACTATCTATATGAAAGGAACATTTCTTGGGACAAAAATTGAGTTTGGGCCTTATGGTGGTAGAAGAGGAAGCAAGGTCCGTGTTGCTATACATACTGAACAACATTCCCATCACTGACCTTGGGTCATGTAAACCAGGCTGCCTGTGAGCAGAGCCACACAGTTGGTGGGCTGGTGATTGTGCAGGTACTGGAAACCCCAGCCTCGGACATAAGACTTCTCATACATCAGGCGTGATGCATTGCCGATCACCTGGAGGAACCGCTCCTGCTGGTCCTTGTTCAGGTACTCATATAGGAAGTCATAAGCAGTAGCAAACCCAACCAAAGAATGTGCCAAAGGAACTTCATCCCAGGGGGCATCTTTGACCAACCTGAAAACGATAACAACACATGGCATCAGACCAATAGGGAGCATGTGGAAAGAAAAACGCTCTATGGTAGAAAGGTGTGAAATTTTCACTCTGAATGAATCTTGGCAAATGGCCTGTGGTGAACAAGAAGTAATTTGCTTTGCAAAGTTTCTTTTACCACAGCTGTGAAACATCTGTTCAGGTCGTAAGCAAAATAAAGATGCTAAGTAGCACATTATACCACAATCCCAATTGCACCACCACTTACCGATAAACTGACATATAAAGAGACTTTAAAAAGTGGTAGGTTCAAGAATGCTGACTTCTGTCAATTGTGCAGTGAAAAGTGTTTGTATTGTGAAAAAGTGAAAAGCTGTCTGTAAGCATTCTGCACTCTTTAAACAGAAATTATTTTGAGGATGTGGTGATGAAACTGAGTGCTGTATTCTAAAATTACCACTGATTGATTAAATAAATCATGCAACATACACAAAGGATTTTGTTAAAATTTAACAGAGCACAAAAGTCTTGACATCATCATATTGTTAGTTGATCCGGTATATCTTTCCAGGCGATGGGTTTGAAAACAGTGATATCGTATCTAGGGGTATTTTAAAAAAAAAATGGTTTCCCTTTCATGAAAATATTCTGCTGTGCAATTTGCAATTGCCTTAGTGTATTTCCAGCAGCACTAACGCCTGTGTTTGCAGAAGTTATAAAAAAGATAACAAAAATAGAAGAATTTTCATAATTAATCCAGGCCAAATTTGTCAACTAAAGAACCTGTCACATTTTAGAAGCGCTTTTATTTGGGTGTCAACACAAGTGATTCGATCCCTCAGATTGTAAGATTTCTCAAATTGAATATATAATAACACACACACACACACAGCAGTTTTGAAGCTCCACTTCTCTCGTTCTCTCTCTCTCTCGCTCTCTCTCCTCACACATAATTTATTTAGGTAAGCTGTCTGGTTAAACACATATTAATGACCAACCAAGCCTCACTCTGATGTTACCTGTTTACTAATACTCAGACATGACAGACATCTTCCTGTAAATACACTGACTGGTGCCATGCAACCTTTCCTATTTAATGATAGCCTACATCTGCTCTTTTTTTAACCTTGTAACTTCCTCAGGTTGGTAACGTGTTAGGTACCAAGTACGTGTTACTCAGCTGCTGTTAAGGAAAAGGAATAACGGTTAAAAAATTATTTTTTTGGCTATTTAAATGGAATTTCTAAAACATTCCACCAAAGAAAAAAAAGCCACAGAGAAACAAGGAGAAACAGAAAGAGGAAACAACATGTATAAGTGTTCATGTGTATGTGTGTGAGAACAAAATTGAATTGAAAGAATATAAAATATAACATAATTTTGTGAGTGAGTACGTTGGACCATTAAGTGGAAAGGTTGAAAAAAACCCAAACAACCTAGGTTAGGTTAATCAATGTCATTAATTTATTCAACACTTCATTCTATTGTATAATGTGATCTGTAATAAGGTGGTGGTAATTCTGTCCATCCATTCTGGCCTCCTTTAAGCAATAATTATGTTTTGATTCATTTGAAATTAAATTATTTTCAATTCAAAAACTATCCACTAAGATGAACGGTATCTTTCCAAGTACATTCCAACATTTTAGCTGTAATCTCTACTGTAAGATTATCTACACCATTCAGCAATCTCTGTCCACTCTGTTAGCGCACCACCTTACAGTATCTATAGTGAATTTAGCCTAGAACACCCGTAAGCATATGGGACATGGTGTGTATTAATTGCGTTTAACACAGAAATAAATCAAGGCATATCAAAGTGAAATTAAATCTAAAGTAGCTTATTTAAAATGTTCACGCACACAGTGATATAGCCCATGTGTCAGAAGATAGCACTAGAAGGGAATAGGAAGGAAGTTGGTAGCTCAGACTGAGTCAGAACTGTAATGCTGTGTTTTTTTTGAGATTTCTAATTTCAATCTGGTTTGCTTTCACCTAATCTCAATTTTTAAAACGCTAACTCCTGAACACCGCCCGGAAACTCAAAGCTTCTCTTTTAACTATTCATAGTAATCAAGCAACGACAAACAGTTGGATGTGTTGGGAGAGAATCAGGTTGTTTTAGATCTAGAAATCGATCTATTTATCTAAACTCTACAAATTACAAACTATATTAACTACATTAATATAAGTGATAAAGTAGTAAGTACAGTGCATACCTCTGCCAACTGCCTGAAGTTGTCCTATAAAACTAAATAAACAAATAAATAACTCAAATTACCCTGCTTAGTGTTAACTGAAATTAGGTAACAAAACATGATTGAAAAATAATCCATCCATTACTTTTTGAGTTCTGTCCATGTTTGAAATGGATCCAGATCAGATCTGGACATCTATCAACATGTTCATCATTTGTTCCTTTCTTTCCACTCGTTCTCCTCCCCCCCCCCGCCCGGCTGAGAGCGGAACTGGGTCACTGGTGTTTTTACTGAAAATATGACTGCTTGAGGATGGCACAGTGATGCAGTGCATAGCACTGTCGCTTCACAGCAAGACGGCCCTGGATTCGATTCAAGGTCAAAGCCTTTCTGTGCGTTTCTTGCATGTTCTCGCTATGTCTGTGTGGGTTCTCTCTGGGTACTCTAGCTTCCTCCCACAGTCCAAAAACATGCAAACATGGGCTTAAGCTAATTGTTTACTCAAAATTGCCCGTACGTGTGAATGTCATTGTGGATGGATCCATGCGATGAACCCCCACGACCCTTAACAGAATAAGCAGTAGAAAATGGATGGATGGAAGACTGCTTGATGGAAAACCAGCCATTAGGGGTCTGAAACTAGTGTATTTCTAGTGCCGGTCCCAAGCCCTGATAACTGGTGAGGGTTGCGTCAGGAGGGGGAATCCTGCGAAAAAGCTGAGTCAAAATCAGTTTTTGGAATCAGAATCACGAAAACAAAGTTTATACTGGATTGCTTGGGGCCCAGGTTAACAATGATTGCCATCAGTGCTATTAACTGAGAGCAGGCACCTCTAAAAGTTGGCACATGATGAGCAAAGGTAGAGAGCTCACTGACACAATGCATAGAACAAAGGTAAATGTTTTGTGTGTGCAAGAGACGAGACACCAGGTGGAAGGGCAGCAAGGCTAGAAGCACTGGAGCAGGGTTCGAAATGTTCTATCATGGCAAGGATAGGAAGAGCAATAGAGTAGGCGTGATGTTGAAGGAGGAATATGCTAAAAATATTGTAGAGGTGAAAGAGTAATGGACAGGGTCATGAGTGTAAGCTGGAAATTGAAGGTGTGATGATGAATGTTGTCAGTGGTTATGTTGCACAAGTTGGCTGTGATTTGGAAGAGAAAGAGAAATTCTGGAGTGAGCTGGATGAAGTGGTAGAGAGTATTCCCAGGGAGGAGAGAGTGGTGATTGGAGCAAACTTCAATGGATATATTGATGAAGGGAACAGAGGTGATGAGGAGGTGATGGGCAGATTTGGTGTCAAGGAAAGGAGCTTGGAAGGACAGAGGGTGGTGGATTTTGTAAAAAGAATGGAAATGTCTTCCAAAAGAGAGAAGAACACATGGTGACATAAGAGTGGAAGCAGGAGCAGGGGGACTAAATTTTGTGTAGACTATGCACTCTGAACGTGATTGGAGACTGAAAGGCAGTGACAGGAGAGAGTGTAGCCAGACAGCATTAGATGGTGTGTAGGATGACTCTGGTGGTGAGGAAGAGAGCAAAGGCAGAGCAGAAGATCAAATGGTGAAAGCTAAATAAAGGAAAACTGCTGTGACGACATCAGGAAGAGGCTGAAACAGACTCTGGGTGGTTGGGAAGAACTGCCAGATGACTGGGTAACTACAGCAACAGTGTGATCAGGGAGACAGGACAGAGGAGGGAGGAGCTGCTGAATGAAGAAAATGAGAGGGAAAGAAAGGTGAAGCAGGTGGAAGAAAACCTGGGAGGTGGAGGTATGTGCTAGAAAGAAGAGGAATCAAAGTTAGTCGTAGCAACACAGAATACATGTGTCTGAATGAAAGGTAGGCAAGTGGAATGGTGAGTTTATGAGTAGTAAGGGTCGAAAAGGTACATGAGTTTAAGTACTTGTGGTCAACTGTTCAGAGCAATGGGGAGTGTGGTAAAGAGGTGAAGAAGCGAGTGCAGGCAGGGTGAAGAAGAATGTCAGGAGTGATTTTTGACAAAACAGTAGCAGCAATAGTGAAAGGAAAGTTTTACAAGAGGGTAGTGAGACCAGCAATGTTGTATGGCTTGGCAATGGTGGCTCTGACCAAAAGACAGGACGCAGAGCTGGAGGTGGCAGAGTTTATGAAGTGAAATTTATCTGTAAATGAGTCTCTCCAAAAAATTAGTTTTCAATTAGAGCTGGCGATATGGTCTATATATAATATTGCACTAATTTTTTGGGCTATAGCAATACAGGATATATATTGCAATATTTCAAAATCTCTGCTGAAGTACTTAATAAATGTGCAATTTTACATAAAATGCATAAAATGCATAAAATGACACCAGTGTGATGATTCCATTAGTCCTTCCAACATTTGACAGCATTGTTTACTATTTATTCATTAGAGGTTTCTAATTCTAATGGCTGTGGCTCAGATGGTAGAGTGATCGTCGTTGTCATTCCTGGTTCGATCCCAGACCCTGCAGTTAATATGTCGAAGTGTCCTTGAGCAAGACACTGAACCACAAATTGCTCCTGATGCTGCGCCATCAGTGTATGAGTGTGTGAATGGTTGATGCTCCTGACAAGCCACGATACTCATGTCAAGTATATTCGATGTACAGTATCGACCACCCCTATTTTCAATGTACACAAAAATATCACTTGTTCTCTAAACTCTGTATAAACGCCATAGAAATTTGCCACATACAACATCACAATCCACGTAAGCTCCAGATCAATTCAAAATCTAACATTTATTTCTTGAATCACATCCTACTAACAGTGTGTGAAAAGGGTTAGTCCATTATTTTTTGTGTTAATTCCATGTTCAAAACTGGGCTGGTTCCAGATTCCAGATCCGGAGCTCTTCCAAAATTATTCTGTTCTATATCTATTCTATTCTATTAATCTATGCAGCAGTTTTGAATTTATGCCCATGTTCAAAAACTAATACAGATCCTCAAAGCGATATTGTAAAAAAATGTCCTGCGAATTGCACTAATACCAAAGGGTCTAAGACCACTGGATTGGCTAAAATTCGCTGTTGGAAAATCTCCTTCTTCCTGTTGAATAGCTGGAAGCAACATAGCAGCCATGCAGCAAAATGAAAGGGATTAAGCTGCTAGACTCTCCCTTTCTCCCTCCACATATAGGATGAAGCAGGAGGGGGGAGTACCTGTAAGAGAGAAAGGATTGTCCCAGAGTTAGGTAAAAAAAAAAAACCCAACTAATTTTGGAGCTATGACTCATTTCAAGTTAAACTTACACTTTTTTCCTTTTGCAGTGTGAAAGTATCCGAATGAATAAGTGTAGACAGAAGATATTCAACCATTTTATTCTGTTCATCTATTACTGAGACAGGAAATGTCTATTTGACTTTAAAATGATTACAATCTTTAAAACTTAAAAAAAACAGAGTCAACGTGCCCAACAGTGTCAACTGCTAATTATCGACACCTTTTGCTAAGCCACACCTGTTGCTTAAAATGTTCCTTTTATGTGTTTGTACAAAAATGGTTGATTTATCGAATATACTCAATGCATTGCAACTTGTTCCAAGTGAGATACAGTAAATGACAACATCACGACCATCGAACACAAACTGTGAAGTGAATGTTTCAAGCCATCATTGTAACTTATACTTTCGCTTCTCTAATTCACTTTCCTAATGCCTTTTCACAGCAGACAGCTCACACCCCTGTCTGTCCAGAAAATTCTCCTGGACATGTTTTTTATCAGTAGAGCAGAGGGAAGAGAGCCTGGAGAAAGCGGATAAAGTGCAGAGCCTAAGCGAGCTTTTAAGTGTTCATAAACAGTAACTGAAAAAAATTTATTCGGAAGGGCACTGGATCTAAATTTATGCACCAGTATGCTTTGTAATGGATAATGGTATATCAATTAACAGGTATTAGGTACAGGTAAATAAAAAAAAAAAAAAGGGAATGCTGACAGGTAGTTTGTGAGAACAAAAATGTGTTATTCAGGAGAGAGCAATAATCAAAAAAATGTATCTTTTAGTATTTTAACGTCTAAATCACTAATGATATCAAACCTAATTGCTGCAATATTGTTTACAATTAAAGACATCAACGCAAACGTTAACTTTATGACATTTGGCCTAAATGTTATTGGAAAATGGAGAATATAAAAGCAATGACAGCCAGTGGAGAATATTACATTGTCGATAATACATTGTAGAGGGCAAGTCAATAAATTTGGAAGAAGTTTGGTGTGATAACAGACTGAGAAAAATGTTGTTGGTGGCTTTGCTGCTTGTGTGAAGCATTTGATAGCGTAAGATAAGCTCAACATCCCTAAGGAAACCACGATCCTTGAGGTCCATGATAACAGCAAGAAGCACCAACACTACAAAAAGCTGATAAGACCACCGGCCCTGAAGCATCCATTTCTGCAGTAATTGAGGGAATTTAAGAGATATGTGAGGCACTGCCCATCAAGATGACAAGTAGCAAGCACACTTTATGTTATGTACCAAAAGGAGGAGTTGCTGTTCTCACACACACACTAACTTATAACAACAAGTTCCTGTTCATTTTATTTATTTTACAATAGGAAGAGGCATTTTTTACATTTTTAGATTTAAGACGGGCGACCGGGTGAGTAAAACATGCCATCTGCTTTCCCTAAGGAGAAGTGCATAAGAAGCTTAAAGTCAAGCCCTTTAAATGAAAGTGTGATATGACCAAATATTACAGTCCTAGGGGCATTTAATATGCTACCATAGCAAAACTGTTGTGGTGTCATGGAAGAGTTGATCAGTTACCCATACAAATCACTCCCCACAGTTCAGGGTGGTGGTTTACCACAGATCAAAGTCACTCTGCAAAAAGCTAACTGAAGCCAATCGCTGTCGGGTCACCTGAAACCTGAGATTCAGTCTCAAGCCACTGTAGAAAGCTATTCAGCTCCCATCTGAACATTTAATTTCCTTTCATTGGGGGTGAGGTAGGGTTGCATGCTCAGCAAACAGCTGCTAAACATATTTCTTGGAGGACAGACAGCAAAGCATCTTCACCAGAACTCTGTTCAATAAAGATGCTTTAAAAAGTAAGAACACTCTGGAGATAGATGACTAGAAGGACAGTGATGGACAGGATTTAATATTAATACCCAGTTACTGCAAACATCTGTAAACTAGATAGATCTTTTTCAGAGAACTAAACACAGACAGAAATTGAATAAATCCTAGTCCTTTCACACGCTGAAATTGCACAGCATGAAACTGAATAGATGAAATAATAAAAAGATAGAAAATGTACCAACTAGGCTGAGCCGCCATCCTCTCCATGTAGTCCTTGGCCAGGTCCAGGGCCCCAGCCCTGTGTGGGTACAGCAGGCAGAACATGGACAGCACGCCCAGGTTGTTTCCGTAAACCTCGTTCCAGCGGGCAGTGAACTCTGCAGGGCTCCATGGGGGCAGGTACTCCTCAGGGTGCTCCAGCATGGTTTCACCAGCCTCACGGATCCTCCTTGCCATGTCCTGATGCGATCCTGCAGCTGCATACTGCATTTCCTCCACTTCTCTCCGACTGAAGTACAGCATGGGATGACCATCGTAGTTGCCTCCCATGAAGGGGATTCCTCCGCTGGGGTCTACATCCGCTTCTGCCACCACCAAGGTGAGCAGCGGACACAGCAGACTTATGAAGAAGACTGTGGGGGCCCCGCGGGTGTGCGTTCTCATCGTCTCATCAGATAGTGGACTGTGGCATAGCCGAAGGAACTCAGCTGAGAGGGAGCAGTAGGGGGAAGAGAAGGATTTGAGAAAGCTGTTCCTTATTCTGCACAGCCTTTACTTACAAAAGCCCTGCATTCCTTAAATAATTAGATACAGCTGTAGTTCTGATGATGGAGGCTTTCCATAATGATGGCAGCCATTCTTGCACACTAGAGTCAGGAACTTGTCACAGGAGTGTCTTATAACCAGTCATTCTTAATTTAAAAAAAAACCCACTTTGTTTATAGTAACCCAGAATCAACAGCCTTCCTGACTTGCAATTCAGAAGAAAGCTACACATATCTAGAGGTGGTGCTGCACCTCTGCATGCTCTTACCTTAACATTCACTGCACAAGGCTGATTTTTGAGGTGCTCTTTTTAGACAAGTCCAACCATGCACAGCCATGCTGCCAGACGAGCAGCCTGGAGGTCATAAATAACCCATTACTGATGTAACATTACTCCGGTCTACTGAAACAACCTCCAAACTAAAGTGCTGGGCTTTACAGAAAGGCAAGAGTTGGCCAGTGTCCCTCCTCTGAACACAGGAGTAAATTCCATGACCTGAGCAGAGCCCTTGGCACAGGCCTGGTGGAAAAGCCTTTCTTAGTGACTTCAACTGTGTCTAGACTGGAGCTGAATGCAGCGAGCTGGACAGGACGGATGTGTGGGCATATTTTTGTTTAATAAACAGGGAAAGGATCAAGTTAGTGCTGCCTGTCCTAAGGTTAATTTTGTCATTGGACATTTTGAGGAGTCACACTCCTTTATTGTGAACGGGCGGATTTTGTATGAGACTTAAGTACAAAAGCGAGCTAGGACTAATTTATCACTTTACAACTGTGTCAGGAATAACAGGTCTGCTGACTCATTTAGACCGGTTTAAAACAAACTTGCTTGAGGCGTTTTCACTATATTCACTTGATAATACTTTGGTAGATCTGTGTCACTCAAGCGACCTTACAGCACTTTTTGTATCTATGACAGCATCACTAAAATGGAATTTTAAACGTGCACACAACCGGGATGTAGCTAACATCTACAAACTAAGGCTCCAAGCCCCATTCATAATTTATTGATTCGTTATTTAATTATATCCCAACTATACTCTTAAGCAGCATTGCTTAATCTACAATTAATAGAAAAATATGTTGATAACAGATTAATAATAATGATAAACAGATCAGACTGACTAAAGATCTATGCCTTTAACTCCCATAATCAATTCTTCACTGCCGCTATTTTGTGCAAATTCAATGTTCACGTACTGTTCAAGCACTTTATTACTATTCATCAATGTCAAGTTGTTACATTGTGCAACAATTGAAGCAATAGATGTATATATAGTGTATATTATGTTTTGATGTATATGTATATTATGTCAGTTTATGTGACTGTATACTGTATATTTTTCCTTAATATGTATGTTTTTATTCCTACATATCGAGCCCTGAGAAACTTCCTTTATATGGTCTGAATGCCAAGTTGAATTTGACTTGATTTTGATTAATCACTCGCACAGCTTCTCAAATGTCCCAACACCTGTAAAGTGTCAAAAGTGTGCATGCAATACTCCATTACAACAGGATCCTTGTGCTGATTGCTGATCCTTGGAGTGATGTTTCCAGGATAAAATCGATCAGCTTTTCCTAACAACAGATGTGTCAGTTTGAAAAAAAAAAAAAAACAAAACTGCAAAAGTTCATGACATTTATTCTTTGATTCTTTTGGTGTGTCTATTATATCCTAATAATAATATCCGTCACATTTGTAAAATGAAACCTATTGCAAACTTCCAGAATCAATGCTGGACATGACTGTTAATCTGCTTTCTGTTTCTGTGCTCCTCAGTTACACACAACTGTGGGTTATTTGACTCATTTAGAGTTGCAAATATTAATTATTAGTATTAACCAACAGTGGAGGTTTAAGCAGACACTTTTCCTGGTCACACGGAAAACACATTCCCCCATTCTCAGACTCCTAAACCTCCTGGGCATTAATGCTATGTTGTTCTTCTGGAAGTGTTTCAGTTGTATTAAAAATGTGATGAGTCTGCCTGCTCTAGTTTTAGAAGTGAATTCTTACAATATGCTAACAGTTATCGATGCGATTGATGATTTAAATCTGCACACACAAAAGTCGCCCTGTTCGTCTCGCACCAACCAACGGACTGAAAACAGCTGTTAATGTTAACGTTACCTGTCAGAAGATGTGCTCACAAACTCCGTCTTCACGACCGCCATTTTGTTGCCACCGCAGCTTATCGAAAAGTAATTGGTTCCAGTGAAAAGTTCGGGTTTACAGGGACGAAGCAGACTTAAATGGCGGAGGGAAGCGATGTATGAGTGCGGACGTAGGGTCATGCTAACGACAGAGGAGGGGCAGCAAGGGAGAGGGGCTTAAAGCAGGCCTAATGAATGAAGTGACTGCGCCCCTCCCTTTCGCCTCCTCTATCAGGTACGGGAAAGAAACGCTCATCAGGAGCTGCAGACACAATTTTAAAGGTTTAAACCGTCATCATCAGTGTCGGACATCATCTGCTCACAAGTTTCAGTAAGGCTCCACTTAGGCTGCCAATTGTTTTTGTTTTTTTAAACTTTAAACATTTAAAATGGCTACATTGATAAGTATATGAACTGTAACAACTCTAATAAGAACTATACTTTGTACTAGATTTGTTTAAAGTTTTACAACACCGTCGTTGCGTTAAACGGGGAAAATGTAACTTTTGAAAGAAATAAATCCTCCCTTTACAAATGCGTTGATGGAATATATGGAATATAAATACATTTCCTCAAGTACAATTTTAAGGTACCGCAGAGAAGTGACTAAGTGCTTCACAGGAATATGAAGAAATCCAAGCAAAATCATAATATTTCTGTACTATTACTCGTAATATTACTCGTCTAGCTAAAAAACCTCCAAACCAAAGTTCTGTGTATACTGTTTATGTACATATACATTTATAAAGCTATACTGTATGTACTCATACACATGCATAGATAAACACACCAAACAAAGTATATTTGCGTGAGTACACACAAAAAAAATAAAAATAGTGCCAAATAACTTCTTACTTTAGTCCGCTTGGGCATTTCCATATCTGTTACTTTCATTCCATTACATTTTAGAGACAAATATTGTACTTTTACTCCACTACATGTGTTTAAAATCTTCCATTACTAGTGTTGAAGGAGGAATTGTTTCCTCTCCTTCTGCCCAGGATCGTTATACCTTAGTGGAAAGGTTGATAAAACACTCTTCAACTTTTCGAGTACAATAGCTTTTGTTTATTTCACGCAGAGAGTAGATACAGAGTCAACGCTGAGCCCTCTGTCCAACCACCTTAAGGATGGAGAAGAAGAAAAGGGCCGATATCCAGGTTACGCATTCCCTTTATACCTTCTAAGTTCCTCCTACGCAGAGGAGGAACTCTTCCCTGATTGTTATCAGTACTCTTCAACTATGTGTAGCCAGATCGGCTCTAACTGGTTTGTGGCAGATGAGCAGCGGGTGTAGTGCAAACTATCTAAGTGTGCATGCAACAAATAATAACACTAATCACTTTGCACATTACATGCTGCATCAGTGCCAAAGTCGCTAATTTTTAATTAATTTTGTCTTGAGAAATACAAAATTCTGGAAAATGGCTTTTTTTTAATCTGATATTTGGCCAGGATAATCATTCAGCCTATAATATACAGTATAGTGTATACATGTAAAATAGTATGCACCAATATGGTAATTCTAGGCCAATACCAATTCCAATATTTAAAATAACAATTTGGCTGATAAACAGTACCAGTACCAACATCTTTTTGTGTCAAGGAAATATAGAAATCCTCTGTATGCATGTGATTTAAGATTTTTCCTCAGGTAGTATATATAGGTGACTTTCATTTTTACCAAAATAATTTTTCAATATGAAATCTGTATTTTACTCAAAGATGTTTGTGTAGGTTCTCAGTCACCCAGGAGGAGGTAGTCTTAAGTGCTTCAGTTGAAGGCATCTGGACTTCTTTTTTTTTTTTGGTTTTTGAAGACCGAATCTGAAAGGCTTCTTCAGTTCAGAACTTTTTTTGGTCTCCAAAAACCCAGAAGTCCAGATGTGTTCAACTGAAGCACTACAGACTTTACTCAAGGATTATTGGATGCTTTTTACAGCACCATACAAATGTAAAACTGTATAGCTAAGCACTATAAACACCCTCTCTCAATTCAGCAGGCCTCACTCTGTTAATACTGATAGCATGTTAACAACACACACATGATAAAGTAAATAATCATACAGGTGTTAAGTGTCCTTGTGGATCTATTGTTCATCTGTTCACATGGTTGTCTTTTATGTATAATTGTTCTTTTGGTGTACTATCATACAGTTATGGTTTAGATGCATTTTGACTGTAATTCCTCTGTCACAAGAGACAAAAAAAAACAATAAATGAAGAAAAATGTCACAAATGTTATTAGAAATACTTCTGCTCACAGTGTGTACTACTTGTGGTGGACATGTCTGTTTGTTACAATCCTACCGTAACCCTAACTGATATTTTTGTGTAGGTTTTTTGGCTGTATGCACCTTCTATGTTTGTGCTACTTTCACTGTCGTATGTTTTAGCATTCATTATTATTACATTATTGTTATCTGCGGTGACCATAGTTTGAGAAATTGCAACTTGTAAAAAAATAAATGAAATAAAATTTTTAAAAATCCTGGAAGTTGAACCCGGCAATCAAGGAAGTATCATGTCTCACTTACATATCACTCCCTTTTGAAATAAACTCAGGTTAATTAGGTTTCATCTAAAACCACTCAATTTCTTGTTTGATGTGCTGAGTCATGTTTATGGTCAGTCTGGAGGCTGAAGTTTGTGATGCTGTTGAAATAAACTGATATGTGATACATATCACTTAAATCAGTAATAGTCTAAATATATAAAGTGGATTTGTTGCAGAGTTGTTGTATTAACTCCTAATATTATGTGTACCAAATAAATGTTTGCCCCAGAGAAAATGGCTGCCTTTTCCTAAAGCAGTTCGTATATAGTTTAATATTGTGTTTTGCTGATCTGCTTTTCAGGCACATGGGGAGAATATTGAAAACCTATTTTAGCTGTGATAAGATTGATGCTTCTTTTCCCATTTACCCAAATGAACTTTGATCATGAACATGGGTAAACTACCTAATGGCTCGCTCTTGGTTTCATGTGTGAAAGTACAGTATAGGGTCTATGTTTGCAAAAGCCTGACTCAAAAACACAAAACTGTCTGTATGAAAAACTGTAGACCATTTTATTGGATTGACAGTACTTCAACACTGAAACACAAATTTGAACTTATCCCGTGTTTTAAAATTAAGACCTCAAATGATTCCAACATATAGCAAATGTGCATGTCAAATTCTGCTGGTTGGATGAGAAAAGAGTAGTACAATCACAATAGCGGTATGCATAAAACACTTGCACGCACAGCACAAGTAATAATTCACTTTGGATGACCGATCTCACAAAAATTCTGAAGGTTGTGTGTCACAAACTGCCAAGTTATTCTCTCTTAATTTGTGAGATGATGGTCATCCTCAAGGAACACTTCAATATTTGGGGAATCTCATTTGATGACTTAATTGAAGCCAAAGAAGAATGAGAGCTGTGTTGTGTTTGTATGGTTAGCATAGCGACAGGTCCAGGATGGCCCATCCTAAAACAAAGAATAATGGAAACTTACTAGACTACTGGCTAGCAGCTAGTCAAGAAGCTGGTTGGCCTCTGTATTTATATTAGTTTTTTGTATGTTTTTTTTTGAAAGTACAAAAAAGTAGTTGTGTTTTGTTTGCATAAAACTTGTAAAAAAAAAATTAGACCTTCGGGGTTTGAGTTTAGACATGTCCATACACAACATTGGGGGAAGTATTTTATTTAAAAAGCCAAACTACAGTTCAGACATGGAATTAAATATTAGGTATTGAATAGCTCCACAGTGCCTTGGTATAACAGGACGAATGCACTCCAGACAGAGGCCTTTGTAAAATGCACAGTTGGTTCTACTGCCTGCCCTTGAGCAAACTGGACGATTTCTGGTTCTTGTGACTAAAAAAAATGAAGTAAAAACATTGAAGAGATGGCAACAAACCACCAGAAATGTTGTAATTTTTTTTTTGAACTAAAAAAAAAAATCAAGTTAGTCAAACAAATTACTTGTAGAGCTCATTTGTTTAAATCTGACTTTTTAAAAAAGGCTACCATGTGAGGACATTCACACCATTCTTAATAGAACTAAGGATAATTAGACCTGGGGCAATTAGTTGTTGACTTAAACCAGTCCAAACCGATGATAGCTAATAACCACTCCCACATAGATTATTGTTTGGACCTGGCATGACTGGGCCCCATTTGGATTGGTGAAAACCTAGAGTAGTTTACCTAGTTTTGGAGGTCTTGTTTTCGTGAAAAGAATACTAGCTATCGAGATTAATCATAATTTTTGAAGTTGTTGAACATCCTATATTGTAATGGGTCTAACAGTTTTGCTGTGGTTGATTCTTAGTCCTAAACTAGGCTTATGGATGCACAGAAGGAAACCAGATCTTTGACTTAAGGGCAACGATCAAACTTCCACCACATATTTCTCCCAAACTGTTATTATTATGGCACAACTTGTCTATGCACACCTACAAAATAACCATTCAGAAGTCGCCTAAAGCATATTTGAGTTGCATATGAATGACACACAGGTAGTTTACATTTTTACATAATCACTCAAAAAGCACAGGTCACGGTTGCACCAAAAAGAATACTGAGAACATCTAGCATAGTCTTCATCATCCATTATTATTGTGAAGAGTTCCCAAAGGTTTGTTTATTGAAATAGCCAACACAAAGGGCAACAGTATGCCAGTTTTTTTTAGCAACAATGACCTAAAGATGCCGTACAAAACTGACACTGGGAAAACATTAAAACTCAGTTCCAGGTTCTTGAAATGTAAACAGTTAAACTATTTATGAAGTGGAAATAGACAACTTTTTTCCCCTGGAGTTGTAGGTAGTATGGCGCAGTTGCAAAGACAGCATCAGCAACGTGGCTTGTGCTAGCGACCCATGCTTTTGCTCTTGTTTTCGGTTTCTTGATTTCTTTCAATCTCCTACACCTTTGTCTTCTTCGCCATCACTGGGTTTTTTCTTATAGGGTCATTCCATTTGTTTTACTGTTACCTGGGACTGGTGTCCAGGGAGAATAATACTTCTCCCTGTTTTAGTTCCTTTAATGTTTGATAAACTTCTTTGTACTGTAAAACAATTTCATTTTTCAGAAAAATGCTTGGCAGCAAAAGTAGCAAACAAAAAAATGTTTGTAAGGAATCAATCTAAATTTAATAAGTTAAAGCAAAGGAGTTGTCTATTTCCTCTTTTTAACAAAAGTATTCACAATAACAGTGTTATACAGAAATACTGACACAATGTTTTAGGGGACAAACACACTATGACCATCTGGGTACCATTTACGATTAATAACCTTCTTGAGATAATTAGGGATAAAGAGACAGTAAAATGTTCACTTTGGGAAATTTAAAAGAAATTAGATTTTTCTAATGATAGGAGAGCCCACACATGAAACACTATAAAAAGAATACATTTCTGTATTATTACTGTATGCAGACACGCATACACGCACACCTATGTTATACTTCCATGTGTACAGTAGACTAAACCACAAAACAATGTTCAAATGTAGGCATTATTACAGAGGGATGCTGTGGCTTACATTCACGTGGTTTCTCTGAATGAATGAGGAGTGTATGCTTCCGTTACTTCATAGATGATCAGATGGGAAAATACAGGCAAAAATGGAGGGACATTCCTCTCTTGAGACAGAGGAGGGTTTAAGGGAGGATATCTCCTTTTCCTACTTTTCAAATTTTATTTTTCTTTCTTTTTTTTATGGCAAATTCTCACACCTCTTCAGTAAGGAATCTGGGGGCCTGGGGTAGTAGCCTGTGGTGCACGGTTTGTCAGGAGAAAACCTGGGGAACTTGTAATCCAGAGGGAGTGCTGGAAAAAGTGAAACAGGAAAGTTAACTGGAAGTTAGGCCAAGTTTAGACAACATGACTTTCAATATGTTGCACATTGCTGTGCAGTTTACGCTACATTACTTGGTGTCTTGTGATTGTGAGTCTTACAGACAATGGACTGGTGATGGGGTCACACACTAAACGATCTTTCACCAGGAGAAACATCTGACTAAATGTCGGGTCTCTAAACGATGTTTGATCATGAAAACATACAAAGTGACAAGCTCAGCTTAAGTGCATTGAACTTTTTCAAATTGAGTACAAGGCTATAGCATAAGATATTCTTCACATAATTTTCGTAAGATTTATATGGAGGTAAAAAAGACCTATTTGTTATTTATACCAAAAGGTATTCTTAACATGTGAAATCAAAACTGCATGTTTAAGAGTAATAATTCAAAATCCCACAGCAGGTCTTAAACAAAGCGAGATCGTGAACACACTTGTATTTGATATTTTGCTTCAGAAGAGACATCTAGCATAAACCAAATCATAAATTACTGAACTGCACGATGAAGTGGGATGAAAAGGCTAAGAGCAATACTTAAGTATATTTATACTTTAATATGCAAATGAAGCATTCTTAAAAGTTAAAAAGAAAAATATGTTTCAAAGTTTTGATCAGTCGTACCAACACGTTTACCTTTTGAGCAGACATAAGAGAGCACTATGTTATACTAAAGTGAGTAATTCCTTCTATTCTGATCTAGGTTTGGGGCTTTAAGTTCTCACTGGTGCTCTTGAGCCATGGTTACCACCTTTTCCTCCTTGACTTCTCTGTACCCAATAGAGAAGCTGGCAGTGAAATGGGGTAGTAATACTTTATAAATTTAGGGCTTGAGTGCCACACAGCGGGAAAGCGGCATTAGAAAAGGAATGGAGACAACATGGCACCCCACTGTGTTCTGAGGGTCTTCACTCTGACAAGGCTGCTATGGCTGGACAAATTTTCAAGTAACAACCTTGTATAACTTCTAGTGTTTACTTTGGCAGTGGTGAGACAAACTTTATGTATTTACTGAAAATTCTATTAATTCCTGTTGACCTTTTTTTTTTTTGTTTTGGAGAGCCTTGGATCCAATTTATCTGAAGCGTTAGTGTGGTGACATTGCTGCCTGCGGCTCTGCAAGAACATTATGCACACATGTGAAATTATCAATAGTGGTTTTCTTTTAACTGTGACAAGGAAACCTAAGACATCCAGACAACAGTACAAAAAAGTGAAAGAAGACCAGTACGGGGGACCTTGGAGACCCTAGGATGTTATGATGTAAACGCAGTCGAAGCTCAGCATTTTGTAAGAGACTAGTGCCGTTTTCACATTGGTTGAAGGGAATTCTAATGTTGGCTGCTTTAGTCACTGATTCAATTTTCGTGAATCTTGTGTTGAAAGGATTCAAGCGACGTTTGATGTGGGACTGAAGAGTTTGAACCACTAGCCATTTAATGCTGGATTGCTTGTATCCTGTCTTCACATGACTTTGATTTGTTTTGAGCTGAGGGAAATCATAGTAGAAATTCTATTTACTGAACCACAAAGAAAACTAGTTTTATGTGAGATAAAAACATTTATTCATAAGATGTAATTTGCTTACGCTTCTTGTTTTTGAATTAGTTAAACTGGTTATTGAATCTAGAAGCCCTGATTTTCTCTAGTTTAACTCAATGCTGTTTTCTGTTAATGCAAACTTGACCCTTCCTCATGTTTACCTGCCAATGCACCTCTGCATTTGCATAACATTTTTGCTATTAGTACGATTTATTATTAATAGATCTCTGTACTTTTAGGATCTCTGGTTGAAGAAAAAACTTAAAAAAAAAAAAATATCACTCACTCTGCTATTCTTAAGGTTGCCACAAAGTTAATGTCAGTGTTAATGTCCCACACAGATTTGTCATATGAAAACTCAAGCCACTCAATGTGCAGGCCCCCTGCCTGCCAGACCTTTCATTTAAAACATATATAGGGACTGACCTTCTCTGAGGGCTGCTTAAAGAGATTGCACAGTGTTTGTTTCTCAAATGGAACAGCAGTTTTAAAGACTGAAAACAGTATGACTTTTTCAAGAAAGGCTCTAAGCGGTGAGTAAAACATGACCATGTTGCTAATGTCAGGTTAGTAAGTACTTGGAAAGAATTAGACTCAAGGTTTGTAATTTCACCCCTGTGCACAACCACAATAAATTTGAAATGAATATTGAGGGGAATAGACCACAGCTGTCCATGAAACTGCAAGTCAATGAATTGATCAGCAGTTTCATGAATCAAAGACTTAGTTCTGATCCTCTAAAAATGGGGGAGTGTGTAGAAAATGGCTGTAATTCCTAAATGGTTAATGGTATATCCTTATGACACCCCTCAAAAAGCTGAAAGTCTACACTTCAATCACAACTTGTTTACTTCATTCCAAATCCATTTCTTTGGTGAACAAGAAATAACAAGATGTGTCACTATCCAAATACTTGGGGATTGTACACATTTGTGCCTACCACTTTGCCAGCTTTAATTGATAGCTCAACCAAAATCAAAAATACATACAGTATTTTTTCTGCTTAACTGTAGTTTATACACCTTTATATTTTTACTGTGAGTTGTTCAATTTTGGAGATATTAGCTGCCATTTCTACAATATAATGAAACTATATGACCCACTTCCTGATAATATCCATTGATCGTGCTGTGATCAATTTAACTACTACAACTGTTCGTCACAGCACATAAGGATGTGTGCATCCATTCATGAATAAGAGGCCACCTCACTTCTAGTATGCTAGCCAACAATGCATCAATGAAATCATCCCGTCCAATTTATAGCAAGCCTCTTTTTTTTAGATTACCACAAGCAAAGTGAGATCTAGTTACACTGTATATAAGAGAAGACGGTTAATTCTAGATCTGATATCTCCAGAACTGAGAAACTCATACCAAAACTAACTGAATGGCTCAATAGCACTACAGCTAACAGGAAAAATATGTATTTTTGGTTTAGGTGTGAATTGTCATTTTAACACTGGCTTCAGCAGCTTTTTCTCTCCATCCACGTACCTGCTATGTGTTCCACACTTGGGATGGCCATGGTGCTGTATTTGTGAATGCATTGGCAGCACCAGGTCAGTTTCAGGCTCTCCTCATCTCCTCCTACACTTCTATGTACGTCCACAAAATAGGAGCCCCACTGTTTGGACACAGCAGAGGGGGCTTTCATGCCCTGCTCCTGTTGGGACAGTCAACACACAAACCAAACCATCAAACTGTGTGTTAACATCCCACAGTTATTACCCAACAGCCATCGGAATGTCAACTGGATCAAATACTCACTAGCCCTGACACCACCCTGAACTACCTCCCCACAAAGACCCTCTACTCACCCACCCCCACCTCCTTGCCCTTGTCCACACACACATATCCCATTTTGCAAATAGACTATACACAATGTGTGTTTTGCACAGACTCTCAATAAGACCATACATCTGCACTACTGTCTATTGCACAATTATATATTACTGTACATTGCATGTAGATACTGATATTTTATATTTTGACTTTCCACATTGCATTGCTGTCTTCCTTTGTA
Source organism: Mola mola (assembly GCA_001698575.1). NCBI lineage: Eukaryota > Metazoa > Chordata > Actinopteri > Tetraodontiformes > Molidae > Mola > Mola mola. The sequence goes on along the minus strand of KV751333.1, from coordinate 1,633,150 downwards.
CATATCATGTATATTTTATTGTTATTTTATATATTTCTTTGTCTTATCTTGATATTTCTCATTTTTCAATGGCATTCATAGTGGAAAGCAAAGGTAGAATCTCATTGTAAAGGGAAAAATGTTTTTTACTGCATAGGACAAAACTTTGGATCTTCTTTGAATTTTTAGACATGTGCAGACCTGATGAAAGCAGAGAGGAATTCTACCCTGAGCGCTGGGAGTATAGAAAGACTCCCAAGCAGCAGTCAGGGTAAGTTTGACAACTGTTTGAATAATATTTATGCGAAATTCCCCACTCTGATCCTCATGATAAGAAAAACTAAATTTTAGAATCAGATCGAATGAGCAGTGAGCATTGTATGAAAACAGGATGTCCTGTTTAAAAGATAGATTTGTTAAGATAAGAAAAAAAAGTGATAACTTGGTAAGTTGTGTAATATCAGCTAAAGTCATCAGAGAAAGGATAAAAAAATGTTGAAATCATCAGTCGTCACGGAGAATTGTATTAAACATTTCTAAATAGTACATTTTTAAAGGAACTGAAAAACATGTCTGAGGCATTTGTTAAAGTGAAAGTGGTGGTTTAACATACTTCCGCATGCCAAAAGCAGAACCCTCTAACCTTATTAAACACAGATGATAGGGATCCTCATACAAGATACTGAATGAAATAAACTGTCTGTCTAAATACCTACCACACCTCCTCTGCACCATCAGATTTCCTTTATAGATAATACTGAAAAAAGGAAAGTGGCCTAACCACAGGAAAAGGAAATGTTAGACTCATCTGCCCTTCATGCAGCTGCTCTGTATCATTGAGAATCAGGAGCTGACATAAAAATATTTTTTCTTTTTTCCTTTCTTACTATATTTTACTTAATTTGTATTTTGGACCACCAAGACCTATGTTAAGTGTCACAAAGTTTTTGGATCAAAGTGGTGTTAGGGTGTCCAAACATTTTCTGATATACAGCAGAGTGTTTGTAAACTTGGCTCAGTCCTCATATGCATACATGGCTACAAAAAAACATACACACACAAAAACACAAGTATGGAGAATTTAATATTGCTTGAAGTTTTCAGAAAAAAATCAAATTTGCCACTTCTTACTATAGTGTAGAGATCATTCAGTGTATATCAATTTCCAATTAAACTGACATTTAATGAAATTTGACCGCTGCAGTGCTGACTCAAGTAAGATGGGTCTATGGTTATGTCCTGTAGCCTGTAGCCTGTAGTGCTGACCCAATGCCAAAACAGAGCATTAAACACTTTTTGGTTTGTATCATTATCACTCATGCTTGTGCATATTCTTAAAATTGCACTGATCAGCCATCCTTCCATTCCATTTTCCACAACTTAGCCAGAGCAGCAGACCATGCATAGTGTGCTGCAGGGCCCTCTTACTAGCAATGTCCTCCGGCTCCTCCTGAGGGATCTCATAGCCTTGCCAAGCCATTAAAGATATATGTTATCCCCCTCATTAATGATATGACTGAATGCTTTGGGATCCCCTACCCGTTGAATGTGCAGGAGAATGTCTGATGGGGGAGATTAGGGCACCCTAATCACATTTCTGAACCACCTCACCACTCCATGTGATGTGAAGAACCACTGTCTGTACTGTGAGCTCTTTGTGGATTTCTCAACTTCTTATCTCATCAATAATTTTGACCCTAAACTTGTAATAAACCAGCATTAAAAAATAATGTACAACCACCTGGGGCAGCCCTCTATATTTTGGTGAAAAAAAGAGGCCTTTGGGGACTATGAGGAGACCGGACGTAGACAGCCACTTCTTGAAGAGGGATCTTTTTTCATCCTTTTACCTACTCCTGACAAACACATCTTATCTATTTATACTCTGAATGCTTTCACAAATTATTATATTGATTTTTTTGCAGCAAATTTTTGTACCAAGATGGCCAATTGAGTGAAATCCGATGCAGCTAAGGCAGGCCGTGCTAAACCTTGTCTGTCACTATTAGCTGATATTAAAGCTATGATGGAAGATGTGCGCTCCGATATAATTTCCAAGATCAACTCCGGCGTCACAGAGACGGTCAACAGAGTAGTTCCTCTAGTTCTGGAGCCGATTAAAAGTACCATCGAGGGCCATAGCAAAACTTTAACAGACCTCGAGCGCTCGGCTAATGAGCATAGCTTGCAGCTATCCGACCTAGAGGCCACGGCCACGATGCTGACTGCTGGCATCACTGCACTGACAAAGAATTGTGAGGACCTGGAGGGGCAACTGAGAAAAAAACAACAGCTTTGGGCCTACCATAACGTCAAATATGTACTGTTGTTTCCATTGACGCTCTGGATGGTCTTATCCAATGGCCAAATCCATCGTTTTGATGATCCTAAACTGGCCGCAGACTTAATTAGCAATAATCTGAAGAAATCGGTAGTCCCTGAGGACATCTAGCAAACTAAGTAGGCCTCCGGTATTCTTTTGCCTCTTCTAAACTCCCTACTTTCTAATGTCTTGCCTTACAGAATAATTGCAAACGCTGCTAACTTTTTTCAATTTCTCTTTTATAATTATGTCTGTTAATTTTTTCTTTTTTTTCCCCTACAAACGTATTTGTTCCCTTCTTTACTTTTCATGTCATGTTTTGCACTGTGGGTATATTTGCCCTGTATTTCAGGTTGTGAAAGAAAAAAAAAAAGCTACCTCCTTCATTATTATTAGTATTATTTTTCCTGTTTTGTTCATTTTTTTGTCCCTTTCACACACGGATTAGGATGGTTTGCTTGTAGTAGCTTCATACATGCATTATCTTGCTTTTCATCCAGTTAATATTATTTTTATTATTAGTCTGGTTAGAGTGTTTTTTCCTTCATATATGCGTATGCATTTAAACTTTTTGTGTTGTATATATTTATTTCCTTCTTTCCTTCATTCTATTTCATTTCTCTTCTTTTTTTAAATCTTTGTCTTGAAAGATATAGCTGATGTTGTGTTGCCTAAATTTGTCACATTCCAGATTGCCTTAGTGTCTGCACTATGTACTTGTTCTTGAATATTCTTGTTATTGTCGGGAGAGGGGGGTTGGGCGCATCAGTTGAAGGGGGGCACTTCTTCCCACTTGAATGGTTCCTGGGGTTTTTATTCTGTGTGGGTGTTTTGGTTTTTTGTTTATATGCTACACCAGTCATCAGCACCTTGCTTAACACTTTTTTGCAATCCATCTCCTAATTTATCTCTTTTATCTCTCTTATGTTGCATTTAATTTTAGACTCTGCATGTCCAGGGGACATTTCAATGGTTAGCCTAAACTTTTAGGGACTAAATAACCCTGTCAAACGGAGCAAAATTCTCCACTATATGCAACATTTAGGAGCACAGATTGCTTTTTTACAAGAAACCCATCTGAAAACTACAGACCAGTTTAAATTCAAGAGTTCCAATAGGACTGGAGGAGTGGCCATTCTCATCCATGAATCTTCCTTTTATCCATTTTAAAACTATTCCAGACATAAATGGTAAATTTTTAATTTTCACCGGCAATCCTCAGTACCCACCTTATCTTAGCAAATATTTATGCGCCCAATTGGGATGACTATTCCATTTAAAAAAAACAACATTTTCTTCTCTTCTGAATATGTCGTCACACCTTTTAATAATGGCAGGGGACTTTAACTGCTGGCTGCATCCACAGCTTGATAGCTCCTCTCCCTCCTCCACTCAGACCTCTAATTCCGCAAAAGTTAACCAGTTTTTTATGAAGGAGTCTGCTGTTTCAGATGTCTGGCGTCATCTTTATCCTCTCAAAGAGCATACTCTTTTTCCTCGAGCATTCATCGGAACTAGACGTGCATTGGCTATTTTTTCTTAGATGATAGACTTCTATCTTCAGTGTCCTCCTTTAAATATAATGCCATTGTCTTATGTGATCATCCTTCTGTTTCTCTAAATATGTCCTGTTAAGAATAGTGTTAAACATCGGCCTGTCTGGTGTTTGAACTCTCAGTCTTTTGCAAGACGAAATTTTTTTTAGCTTTGTTTCTCAGCAAATTGCTCTATTCCTGAGTCTGAACAAGACACCAGACATATCTGCCTCTCTACTATGGGAGACTCTTAAAACCTACATTAGGGGAGAGGTTATTTCCTATACAGGGTTTGATAACAAACTTAGAGGATTTCACAGCTCTCTCACCGAATCGCTAAACTTGACAATATGAATGCTACCTCTTTCTCCCAGATTTTACAAAAGGAGTGTCTCTTATTCGATCTGAGCTCGATATACTTATAACGAAGAATGTTACTGGAATCCTGCTTAGATTGAGATCAAGGTTTTTTGAACATGGGGATAAGGCCAATAAGCGGCTTGCTCATCAACTTTGCCAAAACATTCTCTCTTCTTAAATCTCTCAAATCTGCTCTCCTTTAGGAATAACTTCCAATCCCCATGACATCAATGAAGTTTTTAAGGAATTCTACATGTCTCTTTATACTTCTGATTCAGTATCTATACCAGCCAACTTTGACAGATATTTTGATGGACTTGATATACCATCTCTACATCCTGCTATCTCGGAGATGTTATCACAACCAATAACTGATACAGAAATTGGTTTGGCAATTACGTTGTTACAGGTGGGTAAGAGTCCTGGCCCTGATGGCTATCCATCAGAATTATACAAACCATATCAACATGAACTAGTTCCTCTGTTAATGGACATGTTCAATGAATCATTTCAACACTCTCGCTTCCCCCAAACTCGTACGTAAGCTTCAATTTCTCTTCTTTTAAAGAAAGGTAGAGATCCTCTTGACTTTACCCCATATTGCACAATTAGCTTGCTCAATGTAGATTTTGAAATCCTGTCTAAATTGCTGGACTTACGTCTGGAACTAGCTCTTCCATCTCTGATTTCACTGGACCAAACTGGATTCATTCAAAACATATACTCCTTTTCCAATCTTAGATGAGTTTTTAATGTTATATATAACCCCTCCAATTCAGGTGTCCCAGAAAATGTAATCTCTATTGACGCTGGAAAAGGCCTTTGATCGAGTATGGGATTACCTATTTTTTACACCTATTTTACCTATTTTTCCCTCTACACAAAAATTTGGCATCCTGTCTGCCTGGGTCAAACAAGTCTATTCTTCACCAGTGGCCTCAGTCCACACTAACAATGTTAACTCAGATTTTTTCCCCCCCTCTTTTGATCTACTAGGCAGGGCTGCCCCTTAAGCCCATTTCTCTTTGCTCTGGCCATCGAACCCTTATACCATAGCGTTACGTTCCAATTCTTAAAATTAATTTGTCACAGCAGCAAAGATGTTCAGGTACAGGACCAATGGGACATATAACACTATCAAGTATAAAAGTATAAAATAAAAATAAAAGCAGAAAAACATAAACAGTATAGTTGGTTGTAAAAAACTAACAATATATGCAGAAGTTGTGAGTGTAGGGTTTAGTGCAGGTAAGAGAAGGTGAATGATTTTAAAAGGTCAAGTTTCTAGTGTCTAATAACAGAGGTGTTGAAAAGTCTGATTGCACGGTGGAGGAACGACATCCTGTATCGTTCCTTTCAACAGCGGGGTTGGATCATTCTGTTGCTAAAGCTGCTCCTCAGAATGTTCTCAGTTTTATGGAGAGGGTGGGATGTTATCCATGATGGCCAGCAGTTTGGTCGGCATCCTCTGCTTCAACACCTCCTCCAAAGTGGCCAACTGAGAGCCGACAACAGAACCTTCTTTCCTGATCAGCTTATTCAGTCTGTTGGTGTCCTTTGCCCAGCATGCCATAGCAAAGAAGATGGCGCTCGCCACAACAGACTGATAAGACATCAGGTGCATCCGGTTGCATACATTGAAGGACCTGAGCCTCCTGAGGAAGTGGAGCCAGCTCAGGCCCTTCTTGTACACAACCTGCGTGTTGGTGGACCACTCCAGCTTGTTGTTCAGGTATACTCCCAGGTACCTGTAGGTCTGGACAATTTCCACATCAGTCCCATTAATGCAAACAGGAGAGGGTGGGGGCTTATTCCTCCTGAAGTCCACCACCATCTCCTTCGTCTTCATCATGTTCAGCTGCAGGTGGTTCTCGCCGCACCAACACACGAATCAAGTCCACCAGATTCCTATACTCATCTTCCCATGCATTCTCCACACATCTGACTATAGCCGCGTCATCCGAGAATTTCTGCAGGTGACACTGTGCTGTACTGAAAGTCAGAAGTGTAGGTGGAGAAGATGAAGGGGGACAGCATAGTTCCCTAGAGGGCCCCGATGTTGCAGGTCAGACGTTCAGACACATAGTGCTATAACCTTACAAACTGCGGTCTGCCTGTCAAGTAGTCCGTGAATCCACCTGGAGTCACACCTGTTGAAAAACTGGTTCAACTCGTTTGCCCTCTGTGTGTTCTTCTCGACTGCTCCTCCTCCACCTTTCCTCTGGAAGACGATGATCTCTCTGATTCCACTCCAAAAATGCTTGGCCTTGTTCCTCCCCAGCTTCTCCTCCAGTTTCTTCCTGTACACGTCCTTACTCTCTCTGAGGCTGGGTTTGAGTTCCGCCCGGTTCCCCGCCATGAAAGCCCTCTTCTTCCTGTTGAGAAGAGCCTTCAGGTCACTGGTTACCCAGGGATTGTTGTTTGGGTAACAGCAGACTACTTTAGTGGGAATGGTGTTGTCCTTGCAGAACCTGATGTACTCAGAGACACAGTCAACAATGCCATCAATGTCCTCACCATGTGGTTCATACAGTGCATTCCAGTCGGTGGTCTCCATTAATCCTTTCAGTATCGCCATCACCTCAGGAGACCACTTCCTCACTGTTCTCACTGTGACTGGTTGCTGCTGAACAACAGGCCTGTATGATGGAGAGAAAAGGGCAAGGTTGTGATCTGACCAGCCGAGTGGGGGCAGGGCAGAGACAGGCATGATTGAAGTCCCCAGTGATGATGAAGGATTCAGGGTGTTTAGTCTGAAGCCCCACAGTTACGGTGTGGATGACGTCACACACCGCTTCCCCGTTCCTCGATGGAGGAATGTAAACAGGATTGGCAATGACGTTGGTGAATTCCCATGGGAGATAACACAGATGAAAACCGATGGCAAGAAGCTCGATGTCCGGGCTACAGACAGGCTCTTTCACGGTGATATGTCCAGGGTGACACCACCGGTTGTTTACGAAAAAGGTGAGCCCCTCTACTTTCTTTTTACCGCTTGAAGTGGCGTCTCTGTCCGCTTGGACTGTGCAGAAGCCGGGGAGAGTCACGGTGGAGTCCAGTATCAGATCGTGCAGCCACATCTTCATAAAAAACACAATACTGGACTCCCTGTACTCACTCTGGGTCCTGGTGAGCGCTTCCAGTTCGTCCATCTTATTGCCAGGGATCTCACATTTCCCACAATGACTGCAGGGATACAAGGCTTAAACCTCCTGTTCTTCATCCTGACAACAGAGCCGCCTCTTAATCACCTCGGGGATGAACGGCTTCTCTCCAGCAGTCAGAGCCGACTGCCTCAGGGCGATCAGCTGATCCCGTGTGTAGATGATGCGGGTGGTATTGTGGCTCTGGCCCCGTGCTGTGTGGCGACATGGGTGCCGAAAAAAACTGTGAAAAACGTTGAAGCGCAACCCGGGGTCTGTTGTATTCCAGGTACACAATACAGTGCAAAATGCTAAAAGAAAAACAACACAAAAGACACAAAAAAAAAATCACACTAGGGAACGGGTCACCGGGAGCTGCTTCAACAGGTTGCCGCTGGCACGGTGACATCTTGAATTGAAAGAAAATGCAAGTTTCCAATACTTACAGATAATTTACTCTTCTTCCCTCTGAAACGGCTTTTGATAATTTTTTAAAACCCTCATCTCGAATTGAAGGCATGATTACTATAATTTAAAACCAAATTTACTCTTTGCGACAACAGTCCTTAGACTCAGTTAAAGCTCTTTGGGGATCGACATCTCTGGTCAGGTTTGGGGCAATGTTTTTAAAAACATTCACAAATCTCAAATTTGTGCTAAACAAAGCATCATCCAATGTAAAATTGTCCATCACACCTATTCCACAAAAGCTCAGTTAGCTAAAATATATCCTAACGTATCCCCAGCCTGTGACAGATGTGGTCAGTCACCAGCAGACTTGATCCACTCTTTCTGGTTCTGCCCTTCCTTATCCTATTTTTGGACCTCAATATTTGACACTCTCTCTGAGCTAACTGCATAGCCGATCGCACCTAATCCTCTCACTGCTCTGCTGGTGTCTCTTATTCACTACACTCTAATCTAAAAAGCCACAAACATATTATTTCTTTTACTTGGCATTTGACACTGTCGTACTAACGATAGGTTTGTTTTGTTGTATGGCCTGGAAAACCTTAAAAAAAAAAAAAAAGGAGTCCTTTACACACTCTTGGATTTTCTCAATAAAAATGTGCTGACAAAATAATTTTTGAACGTCAGGATCACAACATCCGGCTGGGCAATCAATCCTCTAAGGCTTTTTGACAGGCATTTCCTCAAAAGCTTATGCCACCAATTTAGCATTGCACTCCTACACTTCCAGACAGTTAAAGTCTGCCTCCAGCCATGAATTAAACCTTTCAAAACTTTTAGAATGTTTCGTTTTGTTTCGTTTTCTCCCGCTTATCCGGGTCCGGGTCGTGGAGGCAACAGTTTGAGCAGGGAGATCCAGACGTTCCTCTCCCCGGCCACTTCCACCAACTCCTCCAGGGGGGCACCATGATTTTCCCTAGCCAGCCGAGAGATATAAAATCTCTCCATCGTGTCCTTGGTCTGCCTCGGGGTCTCTTCCCGGATGGGCATGCCCAAAACACCTACCCCAGGAGACGTCCAGGAGGCATCCTGACCACATATGGAGGAGCAGCGACTCTACTCTGAGCTCCTCCCGGATATCAGAGCTCCTCACCTTATCTCTAAGGCTGAGCCCAGCCACCCTGCAAAGGAAACTCACAATCTCATTCTTTCGGTCACTACCCAGAGCTCATGACCATAGGTGGGAGTTGGGACATAGATTGACTGGTACATTGAAAGCTTTGCCTTCTGGCTCAGCTCTCTCTTCACCACAACAGACCGCTTTAGCGTACACATCACTGCCGACGGTACCCCAATTCGTCTGCCAATCTGCGGCTCCATTTTCCCCTCACTCGTGAACAAGACCACTCGTGAACAAGACCCCTTAAAACTCCACTTGGGGAAGCGACTCTCCCCCGACCCGGAGTGAGCAATCCACCCATTTCCGGCTGAGAACCATGGCCTCAGATTTAGAGGTGCTGATCCTTATCCCCGCCGCTTCAAACTCAGCTGCAAACCGTCCCATTGCGAGCTGGAGGTCACTGTTCGATAAGGCCAACAGGACCACATCATCTGCAAATAGCAGAGATGGAATCCAGAGGCCACCGAACTTGACTTCCTCCGGTGCTTGGCTGCACCTAGACATTCTGTCCATAAAAATTATGAACAGAACTGGTCACAAAGGGCAGCCCTGGGAGAGACCAACCCTGACTGGGAACGGGTCTGACTTACTGCCGGCAGTGTGAACCAAGCTCTGGCTCCGACGATACAAAGATCGAATCTCCTGTAACAAAAGGCCCTCTACCCCATACTCCCGGAGCACGCCCCACAGGACAGCTTGAGGGACACAGTCATAAGCCTTCTCCAGATCCACAAAACACATTTGGACTGTTTGGGCAAACTCCCATGCCCCCTCCAGTACTCTCACAAGGGTATAGAGTTGGTCCAGTGTTCCACGGCCAGGACGAAAACCACATTGCTCCTCTTGAATCTGAGGTTCGAGTAACAGCCGGACTCTCCTCTCCAGCACCCTGGAGTAGACCTTCCCAGGGGGGCAGAGGAGTGTGATCCCCTGGTAGTTGGAACACACCCTATGGTCCCCCTTCTTGAAGAGGGGAAACAACCCCACCTGTATGCCACTCCAAAGGCACAGTCCCCGATGTCAATGCAATGTTGCAGAGGTGTGTTAACCAGGACAGTCCTACAACATCCAGAGCCTTGAGGAGCTCGGGACGAATCTCATCCACCCCCGAGGTGCTGCCGCTGCAAAGTTGTTTGACAACCCTAGCGACCTCGTCCCCAGTGATGAGAGAGCCCACCCCAAAGTCCTCTGGTTCTGCCTCCTCCTCAGAATGCTTGTTGGTGGGATTGAGGAGATCATCGAAGTATTCCTTCCACCGCCCAACTATAGAATCAGTTGAGGTCAGCAACACCCCTCCCACACTGAAGACTGTGTAGACGGGGTTCCGCTTTCCCCTCCTGAGCCACCAAACAGTCTGCCAGAATTTCTTTGGCGCTGACTGGAAGTCTTGTTCCATGGCCTCACCAAACTCCTCCCACACCCAGGTTTTTGTATCAGTGACCAGCCAAGCCGCAGATCGCTTGGCCTGCCAGTAGCTGTCTGCTGCCTCGGGAGTCCCACAAGCCAGTCATTCTGTGTAAGTCTCCTTCTTCAACTTGACGGTCCCTTTCACCTCTGGTGTCCACCTGTGGGTTCTGGGGTTACCGCCACGACTAACACCAGCGACCTTGCTACCACAGCTTCGAGCAGCCGCCTCGACAATGGTAGCACGGAACATGGCCCACTCAGATTCCATGCTCCCCACTACCTCCAGGATGTGGTTGAAACTCAGCTGATCAGCTGACAGCTCTGCTCCTCTCTTTACCCGAGTGTCCAGCACATACGGTCGCAGATCAGATGATACGACTACAAAGTCAATCACTGACTGTCGACCTAGGGTGTCCTGGAGCCAAGTGCACTTATGGACAGTCTACTAGCTGATCATGGTGTTAGTTATGGACAAACTGTGATTAGCACAGAAATCCAATAACTGAACACCACTCGGGTTGAGATCGGGCAGGCCGTTTCTCCCAGTCACACCCCACCAGGTCTTGCCGTCACATGAGCCTTGATGTCTCCCAGTAGGACAATGGAGTCCCCAGTAGGGGCACTTTCCAGCACCTGTTCCAAGGACTCCAAAAAAGCGTGGGTACTCTGAACTGCTATTTGGCGCATAGGCGCAAACCACAGTCAGGACCCGTTCCCCAACCCGAAGGCGCAGGGAAGCAACCCTTTTGTCCACCGGGGTAAACTCCAACACAGTGGCTAAGAACTGAGGAGCTATTAATAAGCTCACACCTACTCTCCCCCTCTCACCTGGGACAACTCCAGCAGAGAAAAGAGTCCAACCCCTCTCAAGAAGACTGGTTCCAGAACCCGAACTGTGCGTTGAAGTTAGGCTGACTATATCTAGCCGGTATCTCTCAACCTCTCGCACAAGCTCCGGTTCCTTCCCCACCAGAAAAGGTAACATTCCATTTTTCCAATAGCCAGCTTCAGCAACCGGGGATCGGACCGCCAAGGCCCCTGCCTTTGACTGCCACCCGATCTACGAAGCACCGGACCTCTATGGCTTCTCCTATGGGTGGTGGGCCGACGTGAGGACGGACCCATGTCTCCTTTTCAGGCTGAGCTCAACCGGACCCCATGGACAAAGGGTGACAAAGGCCACCAGGCGCTCGCCTACAACTTCTTCCCCAGGCCTGGCTCCAGGGTGGGGTCCCGGTACCCCTCAGGGCAGGGTGCACAAGTCCCTGTTAGTCACCATCATAGAAGTCTTTTGAACCGCGCTTTGTCTGGCCCCTCACCTAATACCAATATGCCTTGGGTGACCCTACCAGGGACAAACAGCCCCAGACAACATGGCTCCTAGGATCATTAGGGCAACCAAACCCCTCCACCATGGTAAGGTGGCGGTTCCTGGAGGGTAACTTTTACAATGACACATTTCAATTTTGATGTTCACAGAAGAAAATAAAGAAAATACACCTTCTCAGTTGGCTGGCCATACTGGTGTGTTATGCAGAGATGCACTTCTATCGCCATACAGTTACATTTTTTTTTTTTTTTTTTTTTTTTTAAACGTGTAGTCTTCAGAACTCACCAACACTGACTAAAGTGATATCACTTGTGGTAATTTATCAGACTTCATGTATCTCCCTATTGAGACACCGGAGGAGTTACACAACTTTTTCCACATATGCAGTTGTACTGCCAAACACGTGAAAGTATGCTGATGTGTCAGATAGTGTCCTTTGAATCACCGTTTCTATTTGATGGAACCGGATATGTTGCACGCACTGTTTAATATCTCATCTTTCAATAAATCTGGATGAAAATGGCCGATTCTACATGTTCCTGCATTACATGACAGTGTAAAATCTTTCCCATAATGCTTCAAAGGAGCCCCTCTCTCTCTCTCTCTCTCTCTCTCTCTCTCTCTCTCTCTAGGCAAGAGGTGGAGAAAAAAAACTCAGAGTTGGTGGTGGGGGTTGGGGAACGGCAGTTAAACTATAACAGCTGCTGCAGTAAACTTACCTCAAACTTTCCCTTTTTCTCGAGTGGCTCCATTTGGGCCTCATTGGACATTGCTGCATCGCTCTTCGGGACGCCCTCCCCCTCCATTTCCTCCACGATCATCACTGTCTCCCACTTCCCAAAGCTGCTGGCAGGGAACATGTCAGATCTCATGCTATCTCCAAAATACACAACCTGTAGGGTTAGGAGAAAGAAACGAAGGTCAACGATTTTTTTTTCTTAGCAGCAGTCAAATGTCTTACGGCCCCCCGAGGGGCTCCATGACCAGACAGTGAGTCTGCAAAACACATCACAACCTCTCTGACCATCTCATCTCTTTTGAACTGTATGTTCAAAAAAAAAAAAATAAGAAAAGCAAGCTGAGGCAGGCTTTACATTGCAAAAGTGAAGTGCAGGTGCACCTCAGTCAAAGCTTTAAATTACAACCACCATATGTTTTTGTTCCCCTCAATTTTGAGAGGAAACACAGACAACTGCTGACACATGAGAAATGCTGTACGGAAAATGCTTTACAGGGACAAGAGGCTAAAAAATGAGGGGGGTTCTGCTATGTTAAGTAGTACAATTTCAGTCACCTGTCATTTTATATTCTTCTCTGTACAGTAAAAAACAAGGTAGCTCCAAGAGGCTAAAACTGGGAAGAACTGCAGAGTTGTCAATCATTTTCATTGCCACATGGCTATTTCTTTGTACTGAAAACAGTTCAAATAAATCAACATTAGCAAATGCACACAGTAGTATAAAGCAAGGGTTCTAAACATTTTGTAACTGTAAGGCCTGTGTCTGATAGTCAAGAAATTTCTGAGGACCACTTTCACCAGCTAAGGATGAAAATAATAATAATAATAATAATAATGACCAAAAGGCTAATTTTGTAGTGACAGAACATGTATGCTCTGTGATTTTAAAATGTAAATGTAAAATTTTACATTTTAACAGTAATCTAACCATTGGGCTGTACCGCTGCCCGTCAGTGATCCCTTGATTAAAATTTTAGCTCTCTTGCTGCGTGGTTAACATATTCAGGTTGTAACTCAAGGCTGATTGTTTTCAAATCTACAATTAATATCCCATCTTAATGATTTGTAGACCTTAACTTTGTATTTATTTATTCATAGCGCTGTCGCCTCACAGCAAGAAAGTCCTGGGTTCGATTCCGGGTCAGGGCGTTTCTGTGCAGAGTTTACATGTTCTCCTTGTGCCTGCGTGGGTTCTTTGCGGGTACTCCGGCTTCCTCCCACAGTCCAAAAACATGCAAACTGGGGGTTTGGTTAATTGGTCATTCTAAAATGCCCGTAGGTGTGAATGTGAGTGTGGATTGTTGTTTGTCTCTATATGTGAGCCTTGCGATGAATTGGCGACTTGTCCAGGATGTCCCCTGCCTTCGCCCAAAGATGCTGAGATGGGCTCCAGTCCCCACCCCCCGCGACCCCTAACAGGATAAGCGGTAGAAATCGATAAATGGATAACCTTGTATTTAGGCTCACTGATGTGTAAAGCAGCTGTGTGGGACAACTCTCCAGTGAAAATCACACTTTTAAACATCAGCTGAAATCTTTCAGATGGTGACACAGAATACCTGGATATTGCAAACTGTTTGTCGGTATTACAAATGGGGATTGCACACATGCTTCTTTGGTTATATGTGCAAGGGTAACTAAATACTCTTTCTGCAGCACTCTGAAGGCCATAAAAAGGATATGAGGCATTCAGTAGCTGTGTCTTGTCCCTCCCCTTCACAGAGCAGCATTTTAGGCCAGCCCTTCCACATGTAAACAAACTCATGGTCTGACCAGGGGCTATGGGAATCAGATTTCCACCATACTTTCCCAGAACTGTCCCTAGCTGGTCTACGTCACCCTAAAAAGCACAGCACCACTCATTACTCAGCAGTGCTGCAGCCACAGTAATGGGATCACTTTGATAAATATTTACTCTGGCCAAGATTCCAGCACAGAGGAAACATATTCCAGAAGAGGTTCACTGTTGACAGGATACAGACACATTAGCCTGGACTAGGCTGAGCTATGCATGTGGGAGAACACAATGAAGTAATTCAGACTGTAAACTGCAGTGAAACCAGCCAAGCAAACACAACACACCTACATAGGACAGCTAACACAGCCCTTAGCTGCTGTCTTTTATGATTAAACGTGACCTGTTATCAGTGCAGTTTAGACTGATATAGGCTCAAAAAGTGCTATAATTAGCAAACACCAATACTTTATTATTAAGTGTGTGTTGTGCAAAGCAATTTAATGAATAGAGTCAAATCAATTAAAGTTTAGAGCTAAAAATCATATTTTGTAAAAATATATATACCATATTCCATTACAAAACAGTAGTAAATTAATGTCAATATAGGGGTGGGCAATGTATAGAAGATATCATTATTGTGATATGAGAATATATCTTGTCTGAAATTTATGCTATTGTTATGTTGTGATGTACCATCAGTCATTAAATCTACATTACTGATGATTATCAAAATGCTCACCATGTTAATATTTTGTCAAAGTCTTCAATACAGTATTGTTGCAATATCAGGGTATATGCTCAAAAATATTGAGTGATGTTATATTTTGTTGCCCAGTCCTAGAATTTGTGAAGACTTTAAGGTGAAATGTCCTGACATTAGGGCCAGGTAATAAATAAAATTAATTTGATTCATTTGAATTTGAAAAGGAACCAAATCAGAATGAGAAACATTTTTGCCAAGTAAAGTTTACATAATATTGAGAATATTATCCTTATATATTGATGCACAGAATGAGAATACATAGCAAGAATAATGTACAAGAAGTACATCTCCACTGTCTTTAAGCATTTAGATCAAGATGGTTCAATCTGCAGCAGGTCACCAGGTGGTCAATCTTCCATCTATAGGCAGACTCATCCCCAATGGAGATGAACCTATTACTGGTGTCTGTGGAGGGATCTGAAGGAGGTCATCTATGTCAAGCTGGAATGCCATCACTTAACAGAGGAGGAGGTCTCAGACATCAACTGTCTGCCACATACAATGCAGTTTTGAAATCCCTCCCCAGGAAACTTAACCACAGTTTACACCTTGGCTCATGTGAAACCAGCTACTCACATGATGACCGGGGGGAGTGACTACCCATCTGATGGTGGGTGGATCTGGGTCGTACAGATTGGGGGCGGGTCATTGTACCCGTTGCCCACTACCCTGAGTAAGAAGGGTCCTCCACAAGGTTAAATACTGGGGACTCCCTACCAGAAATTTAGAACTAAAGAAGCCTCTTGGATGAGAGGCAAAATGGCTTCAAGAAACTACAAGAAGTCCACTTGCCTTCAGAAGAAACAGCAAGACTACTATGATCTGGATGACTATTCAGAATCTATGATTGGGCAAATGTCACTGTACTGTACAAGAAGGGTCAGAGTAGGCTCTAACTCCTGATGAGACTGCAGTCCTTTGGAGTGAAGGGGACACTCTTTAGGACCTTCTGTAATGGCCAATTAAGAATTACATGAACAAAACGATAGCTCTGATTGACACTCTGTTTGTGTCTGTGCACCTGTTAAGTTCAATCAATCAATCAATCAAGATTGTTTTGTATAGCCCAAAATCACAAATAACAATTTGCCTCTGAGGGCTTTACAATCTGTACATAAGAACACCCTCTACCCTTAGACCCTCGTACCGGGTGAGGAAAAACTCCAAAAACCCTGGACAGGGAAAAAGAAAAAACCTCAGGGAGAACCAGAGAGGAGGG
This sequence comes from Mola mola, assembly GCA_001698575.1. Taxonomy (NCBI): domain Eukaryota; kingdom Metazoa; phylum Chordata; class Actinopteri; order Tetraodontiformes; family Molidae; genus Mola; species Mola mola. The sequence continues at coordinate 1,617,023 of KV751333.1, read as the reverse complement.
ATCCCTCTCCCTGAGACAGGTAGACGTGCAATAGATGTCACAGGTACAGAGCACAACAATATGACACGCATTGTGGTTGCATTCCTGACTCATATACTACATACAATTACTGATAAAGTGCTTGATCACATGGTGCATCAACAAAACCAAAGTGGACTACAGTACTTTAAATCTGGATCTTTTAGTCATGGCTATCAGCATATACAGTATATAAAACAACAGAGACTCTTCAGAATGATCACAACCCAGGCCTGAATCTCTCTGATAATGTCCTATCAGGGCTTCTAGACCCTTGCAGGGTCAGTACTGGGTACTGACCCTGAAGAGGGAAATGTAGTCTTCCCCAAATGCTTCTATTCAGCCCAACTGCATGGAGAGAAGTGAAAGCACAGAGTGCCTTGGGTCACCCCAGATGACTGTTTTAAGCAGTTGTGCAGGTTGACACTGCATTCCATAAGAGCTTTCTCCATGTGGCTGGGGAACAGAGGAAGCATTGATGAGAGGGTTGGGGGGAGGGAGGAGGACGATGATGGCTATTGCTATGTGGACCTCACCAACATGGGTGGCTAAGTGGCTAAGCAAAAATTACCGTCCAAGTAAACTAAGTGATGTTGTTAATTTAGGTGCCATCTTTTGTGATGGTAGATGACAAGTAAGCTAGTAGAATCACACCAGCCTCATGTTAAATACAGTAAAATGGAGGGAATAAAACTAAAATAAGTTTTCCAGATGAAGAGTGGGTGAAATATGTAAAACTACCACTGCGGAATCCTCATGGAGTTCACTACTGTATTATTACACAGTTTAATTAAAATCAAATCAACTACTCAGGAGCGAGTTCATGCCTTCTTAGGAAGATAAAAAAATCTAATTAAAATTAAAATTTAATTTGTCTTAATTTGGGGCGGCACAGTGGTGTAGTGGTTAGCACTGTCACCTCACAGCAAGAAGGTCCTGGTTTCGATTCCGGGTCAGAGTGTTTCTGTGTGGAGTTTGCATGTTCTCCCTGTGTCTGCGTGGGTTCTCTCCGGGTACTCCGGCTTCCTCCCACAGTCCAAAAACATGCAAAACTGGGGGTTAGGTTAATTGGTCACTCTAAATTGCCCGTAGGTGTGAATGTGAGTGTGGATGGTTGTTTGTCTCTACGTGTCAGCCCTGTGATGAACTGGCGACTTGTCCAGGGTGACCCCCGCCTTCGCTCGAAGATGCTGAGATAGGCTCCAGCCCCCCCCGGGACCCCTAACGGGATAAGCGGTAGAAAATGAATGAATGAATGAATTGTATTAATTTTCTACTTCTGCAGAAAATGCAACAGCGAGCAACAGGAATATGTTACTGTAAAGAATAATAAAATTGATGTTATGGAATTAATAAAGAGTAGCTGTTAAAAGAAAAAAAGGAGGAAAACACATGCTAGCCAGCTATCAGAATCCCAAACAACCAATGTGGCTTATTTTAGCATCATTATTTTTCAATATTTTCTTATATTTGTTACATCTTTTTTGTCCTTTTTTTCATAAATTAATTAGCCATCCAAAGAAAACAAAGGTGGTGGAGAGTGTAAATATTAAAGACTAAAAGGGCAACCAGAATAATTGATAAAGAAACTATCCACAAAACCAAATATGTGCTAGATTATTTGAACCATATCATCATATGCATTTTTAAAATGAACTAAATGAAATAAAATGAATTTAAATGTCACAGCTATTATAATATCAGTTTACAACATTTGTTTTAGTTTTTTTTTTTTTTATTTGAAACTGCCTCATGGTGGATCTTTTACACAAATTAACACTCCCCTGACTTTATTCTGGTCCGCTGCTCTGTTTGATAGATTTTTCCAACGGACGAGGCATTCCAGTGTGGGACAACATGTTTCCTCTTCCAACAAGCTAAAAAGGTGTCACACTGTCTAAGGTGAAGTTGTGTGTCTGGATCAAATTCAGACTGCCGAGGGTTAACATGATCCAGCAATTTTTCTAATCTATACACTCTGACATTTTTGACTCGCTATTTTGACTGTACATTTTTTATATACGTAATACTACATCAATCTTTTAGGAAGTGTCAAAGTGTCAACAGCTGAAAACATGTATTATAAACCAATATGCAAATATGAGGTATTATCTCACAAATTTAATCAGTGACATCTTAGTATTTGATTAATTTGAATTATTTTTCTGTTTTTCTCCAGATCATTGACAGAACAGAATTTTGGACACGTACTTCATCACTATGTTGCTGTCATGATAATAACCAATATAATGCAGGACTACCTGCGGATTCAGAAGATGTCTTTGAGTTGTGTCCTTAAGAATGGGCCTCATTGTGTTTTCAATAACTACGAGGGCCGCTGTCTGCGCAACTGGACCTGTTTCATCAGTGAATGCCCAGCATTCTGGCACTCAGCAGCCCTGTCAACAGTTTTGCCATGTTCCTCCTCTCCCTCACTCCGCTGTGAATCTCCTTGAGTTGACTCACCATTCAGCCTCTGCCAAAAACCCATCGGAGTCAACTTCAAAGCACACCTAAGGTGATTTTCAGCCTGCCACCTGGCTGCTTGCCGCAATAATGTGGGCTTACCTTGGGCTCCGGCTTCCCCGTCATTGTCTTGAGCAACTCGTGGAGGTGAAGCCAGTTGCCCTGGGAGTACCAGCCAGGTTTGTCCAGCGAGGGCAGCCCCTCACTGTCCTCCACATCGCCAACTGGAGGAGAGGAGACAGCATATGAAACCATTGTTTGACCAAACAGCCAGCTGCTACATGACTGCAAAGTATCATCAAACCCTGTCTGCTAAAGCTTACCACAGCTCTCACCATCAGGCCCAAAGGTAACAGAAGAGTGTGAATTATATTGACTGTGAGACTGCTTCCAAAACCACGACTAAAGCTGAGGTTTTGTGCCTCTCCAAAGGGAACTGTAATTAACAAGACATGGGCCCCACTCAAAAATACTATATTTTTTTCCTTCTTACTTTGCTCTAATCTTTGCTGTTTTATGTCAATTATTGTATGAAACTCAGGAATTCGACAATTGCTTGAGCTGGGTTTTGATGAAATACATTTTTTTAACATATCTATTCCTCCGTTTATGTCAATAAAAAGAAACCGAAGAAAATAAAAGGGAGAAAATGAATGGATTCAGTGGATTTAGCGGTAACAATACTGTGAAAGACAAGAGATTAAATCAACTGAACTGATTAACTTTTAATGTAAAATTGTATTTAATGGCCTGAATACATTTGTCTAAATAACGGTATGTTCCAAATGAGCAAAATGGCACCTGGTGACAATAAAACTAATATCTCTTCTTCAGAAGCTGAGTTTGCTGTTTGACCTATTGCTCAAATTTAATGGCAACTTGCATATTCAGGAGCAATGCACATTATGATATATACTCTTATATGCTTCATTTAGTCAATCAGAAAAGTCCAGGGGGCTCATTTAAAAAACTGTGATTAGGATCTTTACTAAAAGCTTACTCATGCCCAAGAGCCAAAAACAGCGTGCGCCAAAAATAGTCTGATTTATAAAACCGGCAAATGTGTATATCAAGGTGGACAGTGATTTCTAAGGATAAATCACATGCATCTTGATGCATATAAATGAGCCTGCTGATCAATGGTATTCTTCGCTGAATCATGGTAACCGAAAAGAAGAAAAGAAATTTCATAGAGACCGAAAAAGAGGTGCTGTGGGTGAGGTGGAGGCCAGGAAAAAAATGTATTTGGTGGTCACAGTAGTGGTATCACAAATAAAATAAAATCTAGTGAGTGGCAGTGTGTTGTTACTGCTGTAAATGATATGAGTACGACAGGGAGTTCAGTCCCAGAAGTCAAAAAGAAGTGGTCGGATCTGAAGATTGAGGCGAAGAGAAGACTGGCATGCCACTGTTGGAGCTTGTCTGCTACTTGTGGGCGCACAGGCAAACCCAGGGCCACACCTCTGGACAAAAGGCCTCCATACTTGGGGAGGGGCCCTTATCACCTTGCACACCTTTGTTGGGTGGAACAACAATATGCTGCCCGAGGCATCTAATAGTGGAGCATGCATGAGCATGGGTCACATTAAAGCGCACCTCCTCTGCGCTCTGCGGGTTTGTAAATGGGGTGAGGATCCAGCGCCTCAGGGGGTTGCCACTGTCAGCTGCAATTTAAATTATAAACCAGGCTCTAATGGTCAGAATTTTCTACAATGTTTAGCTTGCAGTCTATTCGCTACACATACACGTCAGGATAAATGAGTCATGTCTTGAGCCAGACCACCATGCCACTAAATTCGCCAGAACCATATTTGAGACACTTTGGACATGGATAGTATGCACATTTTTAATTTTGGCCTGTTCACCCACTGTGTAAGGAAACCTATGTATCGACATCCAAAACAGCTTGCATTATGGCGCTGAGGGACGGCTGCGATATTCTAGACCTAAGTTTAGAATTTAACAGAATTATATTACTTAACCAAAAGGGTCATTAGGGAGAAACTTAAACATTTATATTGGTAACCATCAGACAGTTGCCAGAAACTCAAAAGTGGTTAACACCTGTAAATGCGCAGTTCCTGTGGGTCCGTTTGTCTAACACTGGACCCAGTTCAGCACATAGATCCAAGAGCACTGTTCTAGGGAATCTAAATCTGCGTATTAGCCAGTTACCATCGTAGGCCAGGGAATCTTTGTGGCCCCTGAAGCAGTGCCAGCGCATCCATCATGCAGAATTATGCATGAGTGTCATTGCACTATTTATATGCTTACACCGTGACACATTCAATGCATCAATTAGTGCTATCCACCCTTCTAGAATATCATTCAGAATTCTTTAATGAGTGCTTATGGAATAGTAATGGCTCACTACAAGCACAGGAACACATACTTTAACACTGCAGCCTTGGGTGTTTATTATTGCGCTTATCTATAAGTCTGATATGAAGTGAAATTAAATGTGTGAAATGAATCTGGCTTCGGTTCATCACCTGACCAACTGTGCCGCCAGTTTCCCTGTTCCAAAATGTTTGTACGCAAGGATCAGAGTTAACGGACCGGTGCGCACTTTATCCTGCCAAGTTTGTTTTTATAAATCACAACGTTTGCGTGGGAAGTGGCATAAACTTCTTTCAGACCCCGTTTTGTGCGTATACAACCATTATAAATGAGACCCCCCCAGGTGTCAATTATTTTATGGCATTTCCTCTCTTTTTTATCACAATATAATGCATGATGGAGAAAAATTTAAGTAAAATATTCAGGTCCAATCCAAAACTGAAGAATTAGATATTTATGTTTTCTCCCCACTCTTTATGGATTTTCAGAAAAGATCACATGAAAATATAACTATTAATATATAAAATTGTAGCATGTCTGCGTGTGTGTTTGCTTGCATTGCATTGTGGGTGGTCTGTGTTCAGTGTTCCATGTTCGGTGTTCAGTGCAGGGGTGCAGGGTTTATGTGGTTTGCATGGTTTGTGTGAGTGTATATGCATTGCTGAGGTGGGGTTATTACACCGTAGGTTCATGTTAGCAATGACACCGGGACTATAGAGTGTAGGACAAAGGTTGTGGTCACTGCTGTGTATGCCTACTAGAAGAGAAAGATGAGCGAGTGAATTGTCAAAATAACAGGGCTGAAAATGTTCCCACAAAGACAGAGGGGGAGACTAAGGAACACAAACACATCAAGACAGCATTAAAAAGCTGTGGATACCCTAACTGGACGTATGTCAAATCCACTAAGGGCTCCAGGAACAACACACTGACAACGCAGGAAGAGGAGAGGAACAAACGCCACAACGTTGTCATTCCTTATGTGGCCAGTGTCTCAGAGAAACTTAGAAGAATTTTCTACATACAATTTTATTGCATGACATCTCAGTTCATTTCAGACCCTGGAACTAGTTCACCCTAATGATAAATCTCCCAGACACAAACTTAACAATGCTGTTTATGGAGTCCAGTGCAGTGAGGAGTGCGCAACTTTTTACATCAGGGAGACAAAACAGCCTCTCCACAAATGCAAGGACTCAGCAGTCCATTTACATTTAAAGGACAACGGACACTCCTTTGAGGATGAGAATGTGCATGTGTTAGACAGGGAGGATAGATGGTTTGAGAGAGGAGTGAAGGAGGCCATCTATGTCAAGCTGGAACAGCCATCACTTAACAGAGGAGGAGGCCTCAGACATCAACTGTCTGCCCCATACAATGCAGTTTTGAAATCCCTCCCCAGGAAACTTAACCACAGTTCACACCTTGGCTCATGTGATACCAGCGACTCACATGATGACCGGGTGGAGTGACAACCCAACCTATGGTGGGTAGATCTGGGTCACAGATTGGGGGCGGGGCATTGTACCCTTGTGCCCACTACCCTGAATGAGAAGGATCATCCACAAGGTTATATACTGGGGACTCCCTACCAGAAATTTATCATTGAATTAAGCCTCTTAAATGAGAGGCGAGACGTGTTCAAGGAACTATAAGAAGTCCAGTCACCTACAGCTGAAAAAGCAAGACTACCATGATCTGGATGACTGAGAATCTGCACAGACTTGCTGATATACACAAATAGTGTACAATGACCCATATTTGTAACAAAGATATGCCATGGAGGCAGAATATTTTACAGATTAACAATGAACTTTTACTGATTTAAATGAAAGCAGTGCGCTGAAACAGTAACCTTCAATGGAAATTTAACATAAATAATCCCACCTGTTTCTGCAATGTGTTATTTAAAACCACATTTTTAGATAATGGTTGATATTGATGACATATAAGGTGATATCGATATATCTGTGATAGGCCAAAATATACTGGTAGGGGTCTAGTCTCATCATCTCCTCCCAGATGGCTGCCAAAAACACCTCACCAGGGAGACATGCAGAAGGCATCCAAATCAAATGCCCGAACCACCATTTATTTTTATTTATTTCCACCCATCCACCCCTTATCCTGTTACAGGTCGTTAGAAGTCATCTTATTTCTTCAAATAAGTAATCAAAATCAAAAAAACCTTCAAAAATGGTGTTAGCTACTTGTGTTCTATGTTATATTATAATCTCGTCATACAAAGATGTTGATATTCAATGTGTTCTGGCAGCCACCACCTCTGCTCGGAGTGCTGGAGGACACCAGGCTGTAAGTGAAGGCAGTGCTGTGCTATGCATTCACACCCAGCTAACCCCTTTACGCAACACGTGTCATCCAGGATCATTTACAAAACCACGTTTACTCTTTGAAAATGTCGTAGCGATGTGAAATACCAAGCCTTTCTGAGTCTATAAATAATACTGGATATGATTTGGATTGGACTTGATTGGATTTTGCAATTGTTGGCTGCATGTTTTCTGTTTACTTTCAAGAGTTATTCAGTGAAACAAGTCCAGGAAAGTCCAACAAAGATTGCAGTTTCTTGTGGTTTCTGTTAATTGTCATAATTCAACAAATTAAATAAATGCATGTAATACAAAGTGGCACAATACTGACATAGTAAAAACTTGGAAGGATTCAAAAACGATTTATTCAAGTTAACAGTAAAAAAAAAAAGACAAAGTAAAAAGATGTACACAGGGCCAATGGTCTGCATCCATGTTAGCAGCTCACAGAGTGGTGCTTTGAGCTAAATTGTAATGGAAGCATGCAAACACGTAGTGATATTAATGTAATGATTTGTATCCAGTGTTAATAACAGTAATTACATTAGTTTAATGTGCCAGTATGCTAACATATCCTGATTAGCACTAAAAACAAAGTTAGCTGGTAATGTGTTTGTGTTGCCGGTATTTAGACATATGTTAAACCAATAAACCACCTGTAAATGTGGTTTATTGTTCAGCTGAAAAATTCTTAAATTAAACCTAAAATAAATTAGTCTGATACGGTGGAGAAGAGAAAAAAACTGGTATAGAGGAGGAGTCAGGGGTACGGATTTAGTGTGAAGTCTGGCGCTTACTGTTGAAGGACATCTATCAGTGGTGTATTGATGGTGCTGTGACTCATCAGGAGCACACATGCAGACTTGTGCTTGCAAAAAAAAAAAAAGAAAAAAAAAAAGAAAGATGTAGTTTAGATGTTTAAAAGGATGCAGTAATTTTTCCCCTCCAGTCACCAGATGACCAGACAGGGCCCTCAATATTAATTATTACAGCTCTAAACCCCGGTTATACATCAGAGAATGTTCACTGGAGGCTGAAGGACCCTGACGCTACGTGAACTTCTGAGATACTCAAAAATTCAAACAGAAAGATTGAGATGTGGACCCTTGAGATCTAATTAAATACTCAGTCAAATGATTATATTATTATTAACAATGTTATTAATATTAGTGCATGGAGGCTACACCTCTTCAGATTTCATGGTAGTTCGCTTGTTTTCCATTAATTTCAAGCAAGCTCAGTGATCACAACCAGGCACATGACTGAGCTGTGAATGAGGCTGGGGCAGACGGGTCTGATACCCAAACAGGATATACTGGTTTTGTGATGCTTTAACTACAACTTTAACTACAGTGGGAAATAAAACAGCCCTAAGACGAGGCACGCTTCTGTATTGCAGTTATTCAATTAATTAAAGTAGTAATTAAAACATTGTTTGTTCTGTCTTTGTCACTGTCAAATATACCTTCCTATTCAAGCATAATTAAGTTTAAAAGATTTAAATGTTGCGTTCCAAAGAGTTACCTATTGGTTTTGTAAAAGTTGTAGAATGTTTTCTGCACCTCTGAAGGATAAAATAATGGCTGATGATGTCCCAGTCTTGTCATCAGGGTTATCTCAACTTGAGTTCAAAGAAATTTATAACAGAAATCCTGCATTACAATTTGGTGCTGCAGATTGTCAAGTACTGTAAGTTGTATTATGGGGTATGTACTGTAGCATCCAACAGTTTTTTTGGAGTTTGACCCATGTTAGCAATGTAATGTCATAATATTTATGCTCCGCAGCTTCAATTTGTCTTTCTTGTCGCTGAGATAGGGGTCGCGGGGGGCGCTGGAGCCTAACAGGATAAGCGGTAGAAAATGGATGGAAGGATGGAAATTGGCAGTAAGTGATGTGAAACACATTCAATTAGACAAATGAAAACCTCTTAGTGTGTGGCACATTCTTATCCAGGAATCAACAGTGCACCTTCTTCCTGTGGCCAGGCAGTGGTCTTTACATTGACTGACTGATATTTATGAGCAGCAGTATAGGTGGACAAAAGAAGACCCTCACTATGACTGACCCAATAACAGTACTCTGCAGAGAATAGGCCACCGCAGGTTCAAACTGGGGTTAAATATAGTATAAATATTATGACAACAGAGTAAAAGAACATGGTTGAGGTTGAGCGCCTGCACACGCAGGTGTATACATTATACAGACACACAGCTGTGGGAACAGGTGGGAAGACATGATGATGACAATATTGATGATGAAGACGAAGATAAAGTACAGTATGTTCTGGAGCCTGAGATCATGAAGTGATTTATGTAACACCCATATCTTATATCTTATTCTATGAGTATGGCACATTTTAAAAGACAGCTATATTTTTTGCCTCAGACAAACCTGAAAAGAAAGCCCAGAACTAGTTTAACCTTGTCTGACATTTGGATTCCTTATCTCATGACTAACCTTTACATGATGTATACTAGCTATCTACTAGCTAGACATTTTTGTGCGTTATAAAGTATTTAAAGAAATTTTTATATAATTTTCCAAGACTTTAAGCTTCTGTGCATTATCTAAAAATAAAAAAAGAACAACTCATATGATTGGTTCCAGAAAGTAATGCACAATGTGTAAGCATTACAAATAACCAGCTACTGCATCAATCCTGCATCCAGCACACATGATCATTTACTGTGCATGTCCAAGTCTTTGCAGATCACAAGCATTTCATCCTCCTGTCGTATCAGATAAGATGTCAAAACACTTGAAATGTGTGTTGTTCTAAGTTTACATTAAAATTATTTTTCTTGATACTTAGCCTTCTGGAAATCTAGTAAAGTCTCTCAAGTTGTGTTTTTGAACACATTGTATATGATGACTGCCAATTTAATGCTTATTCTGCAAGCTCCAAAATTTGTCAGTAAGTGGAGAATCGGTCTTAAAGTTGCGTACTGTCAACTAGGCTTAACGCGGATTTGCTAAGTAGGCACATTTGTCCTTTCTATCAGCTTAAAGATAAATGCTCACAGTAGTAGATGTAGATCTGTAGTTGTGCCATGACAAAAATGGGCAGGTTATTCAGGTTATGGTGGCAGGGTTCAACAAAAGCACACGATCACACATGAACAGTAAGGGCTGTGTTAAAAGTTATGTGAAAAACTCTTCGTTTAACCATTCCAGAAGGAACTCTACTCCACTCCATGTGTGACACTACCTTTTTCTCATTTTCAGCTATACATTTTTGACATCCACAGCCCACCCATGTATACATCTTCAGGTATCTAAGCATGCGTTTTAGATGAGAAGGTATCAATTGGCTAAGACTCATACATCATTTAAAGTCAGCTGTTAACTTAAACTGAATGTCACTGGACTGTAGGAAGAGGCCTACATTGGATAAAACCTGTAAACTCCAAACAGAAATATATAGTAGTGAATAAAGTATAGTGATTAAATGGATATAAGAAGTGATAATTAACTGAAAACTGCATTTTCATCTCTACAACTGCTTAACAGTCAGTCTGAAACTAATAAACCTTCAGTGTCAAATTCTGGCCAATAAACTTTATTTGCTAATAAATAAAAAGGAACATTTGAGAAGTGCAGTGGGGATGTTTCCAACTAAAGGAGGAGTGGTCAGTATGCATGGAAGCCAGGAGAAGAGCAGATGTTGATTCTTGTACTGCCAACGTGGCAAAAGTGTGGAGGGAGGGAGTCAGAGAGAGGAGAATATTTGCATGAGTGGCTCATCCTGTCTTCACACATAATGCATTATTTTGTTACTACTGGCAGCAAGAAAATCCAGATGAGGGGAGTGCTCCAGCGGGATGTCCCTGCCAGTTCTCACCTTTAACACGAGCATCGACGACAGATAAACCAGACTGCTGATAATGAGGATCAGAGCCAGTGAAATGTTGGCAAATGAAAAAAAAATCTTACTAACACAACTAACAGCTGTTGTCACAGTGAATTTAGAGTTTGCAGAGGTTAGATCTGAAATGGTTCCACAATATACTTCTAAAACACAAGGTACATGCAAATGTCTGTGACCCAAACAAAACTGTAAAAACATACTATATTATTACTTAAAAACAGTTCATCCAAAAGCAGCATTCTCGAAAAGTGAAGAAGCTGAGGGCTCATTTCAAAATGTGAAAGACAGCAATTATAAAAATGCCGCTCTTTAAGAAACTTCATTAAGTTATGCTCCAAAAGAATTTATTTTCTTCTAGTTTTTAAACTACTAATCATATAAAAGTGGCGATGATAGTGAATGTTACATTATATTCAAGCAACTGAACTATCATCGTCAAGGACAGTTTGGTAAAGTTTGCATTTACTCTTTTGATATACCTTTGTTGACAAGTGTGAACCAAGCTGACTAGTTTGCATGCTAGTTTTCATGCACACTTAAACTGATATAATACTTAAATTAATTGTTAGGGGTAGGATTCAACTTCTCTATATATTTGTTTTTCTTGATTTTTTTTTCTTTTTATAAAATCATTAATTTAGTTTAGGTTTGGAATTACAGTCCAAAGCAATATCTATTTATGCAGGTCAAGGCTGACCAAAAAACACAAAAAAAAACCCAAAACAGCTGTGGCCCTTAAAATACCCAGTGATGGTTCTGCTCCACCTCACAGGTCGTGGTGGTAAATGGTAAATTAACTTGCATCTTTAATACCCTTCAAGTCTACAGATTCCTCAAAGCAATCTACAATAGTTATGTTTACATGGACACAAATATTACAATAAAATTACCCTCACTGTGCATGTGTACTGCTCATGTCCTCCTGCTCTCTCCTCCTGTAACGCAGGAGTGTTATGCATCGCTGATCATCTCTGGCCCCTACATGAAAATATTACTGCTACATTACTACAATATCCAAGAATGGACAAAAAGACAATTAACCTAAATTCTTACTGCATACACACCAAATAATAAATGTGGTCAAATAAATAACAGTGAGTATTGTGGATATACATCAAAAAGTAGGTATCATTTTTTCTATTTAAGGTAAGTGCTGGCCTTTATGTTACATCCCCCCACAGGCTGGGCCTCTAGCTTCCCCCTTTTTCCCTACTTATTAGAGGAAGATAGATGTGAATATGTATGTGCCTAGTTTAGCATATCTATTGAGAACCACAGCAATACACATGGAGGGAAACAAAATAATTCTGTGACATTTTTGAGACTAAACAATTTGTGATATGGCTGATAAAATGTAGTGAGCCATGGTAGGAGGTCATCAGGACTCACCAAGCGTCCTAAAGGGCCTCTGCTGGGGCACCAAGGAGAAGAACCCAGGTTTCAGGGCATTTGTGATTATGACATCAAACAGCTCTTCAAAATCCTTCCTGGTGACAGCCAGAGAAACAACAGGCTCGACAAACGATGGAAGACATGGAGCAATATACAGTGCTCGCATAAAGCGTTGTAGAGGGAGGACTCAGACTAATAAAGTAAACATTTTCAAAGGGCAGTATAGACTCCCACAGAGGGCCAGTTATGGAGTGATGGTGAGCATGCTGAGAACTGTAGGGAGACCAACAGTAATACATGTATATGGAAACATAATCTCTATAGAATATACCATATATGGTAAGAAGCAGACAGCCAGAACAGGAAGAATGTCTTACTGGGAATGCATGAACATGAAAACCTGTGAGTTTGTTATATGAAAGTATAAGTGTGCACACTGTGTGGTGACATATTTTATACAATATATTTTAAAACTGCCATACTAACATTACTTTATGTGGATTAATATTACTGGTATTACAAAGGGCTGATATTCTCCAAAATGAATAAGACTGGATTTGGGGGGCTTTAACATACTCAGAAACTCATGACGCTTTTTTGCAATATAATCAATCATTTTGCAAATGTACGTATTTTATTGGTTTTAGCAATGTGCATGGGAAAATGGGCATAGGGATCTATGTTGTTACAGTTTAATTGACACAGATACTAATACTGCTAATCGATACCTCTACTTATCAATATTACGTTCAATAAGTTTGTGTAGAAAATAAAGAAATTACATAAGAAGTTCTCCCTCTTTGTCCCTGTGTTTCTTAGAAGCCAACAGAAATGGCTCACAAAAAAAGTGACAACATTAGATCACTAGAACAATGAAGAAGGTGTCTCTCCTGTATATTTTGGCCCACCCGTCAACATTTTTTTGTCATGTTTTCACTGATGGTGGGTGCAGTGTTTTGGAATGAGGTTCCTGTACAAACATTGTCACATTGTAATATGGCACACATGGCTTTACGCAGAGAAAACAGTTGCAACTTTACTAAACTTTACTAAACAGCCTCTCACATTCCCTGATTTATGTATTTGCAAGGCAGCTGTGGGACAAGCACACTTTGTCACAGTATAGATGGCCTTGTGTGTGTGTGTGTGTAACCCCTACTGTTCGCTGCTATGCTAAAGCTAACAAACACGCTGCACTGCTTAATATTTGTAGAATTTTGCTCTCGTAAGTGTTTGATGAAGTTGCATTAACCTTACAGAATTTAACTGTAACTGTAACTTATACTGATAAAAGCACCATTTGTCAAGGAGCTTAGCTCTACTTAGATGCTGACTTAATCCCCTGCCAGTACCAGTTAATACCGGTTTTAGATGCCCAGTAACAGGTCAGGAAAAAAGTAAGCACAGGGACTGTGTTGTAATGTGACTGTTGCCCAACCACCCTGCCAAAGCACAAGCCCCTGTAGTCATCAATGGAGGAGGAACGTAAAGAGCGCCAGCAACTCTAAGCCATCTAGGACCAAAGAGGTGTGCAGTCTGTTCCCTCCAAATAACTACATCTGCTCTGTTGAACAACAAAATCTGCATTTCTTTCCTATGGAATATACCAAAGTAAAATAATTTTCAGTAATGACTGTGATTGCGTGAGCGCGTCGGACACAGCATATTCATCTAAAGCTTAAACCATAGTACCTTAATGCATGGCTTTCTGTTTGTTGGGAGACATGATGTTTATGTTTCACACATATTCACTTTGAAATACAAACTATGATTTGAGCTTCAATCTTAATGGATTTGTTAAAACTGTAGTTTAGATAAAAAATAAACATAATACCACTACTCCCTGAAAAGTGAACACCATGTGACACTGTTTACACTATAGGACTAACAAGTGATTCTGTTATTTGAGTTGGAGGACCTTCAGTAATTTTTAGTGTGTCAGATTATTCATGCCAAATTCCAACTTCTACAATGAATTCCCCACAAACATGTTTTTGTAAATACATGACAAAGAATGACAGCAATATTAATACTAAATTTCTCGAACAAGTTAAATGTTATTGCGTCATAAATTTCAAAAGTGGCACCCAAAAAGCTGATTGTTTCAGGTACAATGCTACTGTACGTTCACACAGTTGGTGGAGGTCCATGGCTCTGTCTGGACTATCAAACAACAACTAAAAAGTTAAAAAAAACAAAAACAGAACAGCTTCGCAGCACTCCATTTAAAAACGTGTTAATCTAACTCAGTCAAACAAGAAAAGCAGATTCTCTGCACAGCTTGCTGGGTTTCAGCAACTAGCCTCTTGTCAGACAGCTCTGGCCTTGTTGTGCTACTTCTGACAGCTGACCGTCACTGTCCTCCAGCCGCCTCACCACATTACAGTGATTTGAGGTCAGTGAAAGATTTATCTGGAAAATAGCTAATGAGGCAGGATAGCAGTCTTTCACATCAACGTGCTTTCTTAAGAGGGACAAGTTGCTCAACTGTCACCCTTAAGAAGAAAGAGTTCCAAAAACTTTTGGGTGTATGGAAAAACAGGAAGGATCTTAAGGTAGGCTGGCTCAATCTGTGAACAACTCACATTCTCCACAAACAACCTTCAACGAGATGCAGCCATCATGACACAAATCTGACTTTGTAAAGCAGCGAACAAGATTTTGAACATGCATGCTGATAGGCAGCTGGGGCTCTCATTGGGGAGGGGGCAACACGTGATGCAGCACTGAAGGTCAGAGACACAGAAGGAGAGAGAAGGAGAGGGGGCAGCCAGTGAAACAGCAGAGGAACAGGGTAAAGGGCTAAGACAACAGGAGTGCCCAGCCTGCGTGCTGCTTAGCAGGAAATAGGATGGGGGGGGCAGAGGGAGACCTAGCTACAGAGGCCCCAATGAGATAAAAAGCTTTACCCCAATGTGCTTTTTGCCTCTGCTGTACCACAATCTGTATGAAAACTGAAAAAGCAGACCACCCAGGCAGGCAAGTGCTGTGTAAGATAACAACACCTAACAAAGAACAAGAAGGGCTTATGTTGGCTACAGTGCAGTAGCAACATGGACAATGTGTTTTTTCAAGGCTCTCTTTCTGCCTGATCCAGTGTATAACAGGGCTTGGGCTACAAAAATAAGCCTATAAACCACCTAGTGTGCAGTGCAGAGGGAGGTCAGAAACAAACAAAGCCAGCATTAAAATATGAGCTCACTGAGGCAGTAAGTCCTATTGCTCCACGGTGACAACTATAGGCACTTGGTGATAACTGTTTACATAATTATTAACTTTTGTGGCACCACAACAGGCTAAAAACACAGCATCTATTAGAATTCCAATAAAAAAAGATTAAAAAAAAAAAAAAAAACCTGGAAATAACTGTCGGAATAACTTTTGGTTCTTTTAGGATTTTTGTAGTCTTATTGAACTTGGAGTTGCTTTGTTTTTTGTACTAGTTCCAATACAATCCTTTAAGATTCCGACACATTAAAAAAACATGAGATGCTTTTTATAATGCATTCTATATACCTTATTAGTAAAAATGTTTTATTCTCATAGGATTTATGCAGTCCAAATGCTTCTTCGTTTTTTTGTGGGGAGATTCTTTTGGATCTTTATATTTTTAGATGTTATTTTGATGAGGCATGTGAGAGCTAGAAGGAATGTAGTACGATGAGGGGGACACCAAAAGCTGCCAGCTTTGACAGAGCAGAGACAGACGGACGGTATTTTGGGAAACACTGCAGACCAGGTCCCGCCTTGGTCCATTTCTTGGTAAGTCAGGGGGCAGTGTGTAGTCCCCATATATGCCTTCTTACCCCAAGATGTGTTCACAGATAAGCCTACAGTAGTCACTATGGGAGCTGGTGATGAGGAGGAGGACCTTCCCAGCGTTCTTCATCCTGCGTAGCCAGTTCTTGACAGAGTCGGAGCAAGGCTGCAGGTACCGGCCTGGGTCCCTCTTCACACTGGGGAAGTACGTCCCAGCATCCTCTGCACAGAAAGATTAACAAGGATTTAGACAAGTGGCTTTAATTTAAATATACAACACAATATATGGAGTGCAGGGAAAAACTAAATCCACCTCAGTTTCTATATCAACCAAAAAACTCAGTTTTGCTAATAATGAGCTTCAGTTTCACATGAAGATTACTGCCAGACCTGTTCAATCTAAACATCATTTAAAGTTTACTAGCTTCAAGTCTGAACAACTGGGGGGGCAGTAGTTCACCTTTCCTAATGATGCTGCTCTAGTTTACCCACTGGGAAGACACAGTTCTTCTACTGAGAAAAAGATGCATACAATATTAGGTTAACTTTAAAATATAATTTACATATCAAATAATTAGGGTTGAGAGCCACTTAATGTTCCCTCGCTGATTTTGTAATCCCACTCAGAGTTGCTTATAAGCACTACCCACTCTTCTGCTATGCAACTACTTTTGCATGGCATGACACACTGATGTTAAGAATGGAACAAAATTATAATTCAAACTTTAAAAATGTAAACTTTTGAAAACACAAAAACGAGGCCCTCTACACATGGTATTTACGCTTGAGCTGAAGAAGGCAACCAGGGAGCGGTGGAGTTTCTTCTTTCAAAAGCAGGAGAAAGGAGTGCTTAGAAAAACAGGTTCGAGTGTGGATGAGTAGTGTGTATTCATGAGTGGGGCTGTTTACCCTGGCGCAGAGCACCGACCTCTCAGGAGCATCACAGTGACAGCTACAGTGTGTGACACAGCTACAGTGTTAGCATTCTCTTTTCAGCCTGAGAGAGCCCATGAAACTTGCAAGGATCCATTTCAATCCCACAGTAAAAGGTTTTCAACTGAAAGAATTTTGTAATCCCTCAAAAACAATGATTTTGTGTTAATACTGTAGTCTTGGAGGACGTCTGATAGCTGAGCTAGGTACAGGTAAAAGGTAAATGTCAAGAGTCAAGTCATTTGATCATGGAAATCAAATGGGTTTATCCATGACATCAGAACATTATGTACTAAAGTGGTGCTAGAGAACAGCAACATTAGAGGGTTTCTCATATGCAAGTGTTTGCCAGGCTTATTGTTTCTGAGTGTTTTCCATCACACAGCGTGGTAGGTAAAATAAGTTAAGCTGTTGGAGGAGTATTAGGGAGTTGCGGTGAAATCTGTAGCTCTTCATCTAAGATCTCAATTCGCTGTTTATACTTTAACTCATCCTCCCTACAGTACTAAGAGTATTAAAGTAGTCTTGAAAAACATGCCTGTTTCTGGAGGAAGGGGGTGGGGGGTCGTCACCGGTAACCACCCTCTAAGAGTCGGCTCAGGCAATCTTAAGCACCCCTTGTAAGGTAGTGACTCTCAGGCGAGGCTCGGCACTACTTGGCTTTGTTGAACTGGTAATGAAAATATAAATCAGTGAAGCATGGTTTAATTTGGCACAGCCAATGGAAAAGCTTTAAATGTTTCCAAAACGGTAGGCACTTTTTCGTATGCAAGCTTGATGCAGATAGAGGATTTTATGAAAGAGAAAAAAAAAAATTTGGACATGCTGCCCCCTTGTGGGAGAACACAGGACTAGCTTGAGGCAGGAAAATAAAAAGCATTTTCTCTTCCAGAACGACATTAAAGGATTGTAACCAGAATATGACAACGAACACAAACAAGCAAAAGCTGAGATGCCAATTAGGCGCCGCAAATTCACACCTTTGAAAATCTCCCTGATGTAAACTTCATCTTCGGACTTTCATCATATTTCTTCAGAAGTTTTAATGGTACCCACAGACCATTACATTTTCAATTAAACAGTAAAGGCAGTTTGGCTCTCTCAGTTTGTGGGGCAGTTCCACTACTCTGTAAGCTTGCAGTGGAGCATCCGTTTTGCCTCATTATCCTCAGCCAGGGAGGTCAGTTGAGGCAGGAAAAGAGAGATCCCCTGCCCATAAAATCCCATGAGGCACTTATGCATATGAGAGGATAAATAAAAACTGACTTCATCACCATCCTTTTTGTTATGTTTCCTGTTGGAGAGATTTGAGGTTATTCTGCTGGGACCTGATATTTACCACCCAAGTATAAAGCTGAAACATAGACCGGTAAAACAGACGCCAATGTTGATGTGTTATTTAGGAATGTGGAATCAAACTGCAAGACTGAAATCTTGCAATTTACCCAGTGCATTCTTAATTTTGGTAAGACCTCACTGGTTTCTAATAACACAGTCTTCTTTAACTTATTATCTCTCTAGATATGCATCTTTATGATAGTATCTTATTATAATTCTCTTAATTAAGGTATTAAAGAAGAGTGTGTTTTGATATTTTTGAGGGCACAATTCAGTTCACTTTGGATATTCATCTACATTGAGCTGTCTTCTTTTTGAAATGTCTGTGGTCAAACACTAATTAGACACACCTCCTAATTACCTCTTCACTGAAGATGCATCATTCTAATGTAATCAAGAGAGCTAGGCAGAGTTGTTTAAGAATAGATTTGTACAATAAATGTTGTATTTCACATATCTTTACAATATACAATGTATAGATAATTTGCATTAATTGGTGTTAACCCCCAATGTGTGACTCTATTCAGTTAGAGATTCTAGTTGAACAGCAGTGCGCAGGAAGTCATGTCAGGATTTTTGCTCTCTATAGCTTGATATTCAGATATTGTGAATTCAGCAACAGGTGCTAAACCCTGACCTGTTGATATTACAAAACTGACCTACCATCCTCTATGATTACTTTGTCCTGCAAACTTTTCAAAAATTTAAAATAAGTTTAAAGAGGCCTTTTGACTTCTTTAACATTGCAAAAGGCTTTAGTTTGTGGTTTAGCACTGACATGTTCTCAATGTAACCCGTCAAAGACCACTTCCTATTTGGATAAACGCTGTCCTGTCACCATTTTTTATAACCTTTAGCTTGCTTTAGTATAGAGTGCTAATATACATTAATAATGCTTTTTGGGACAGAACAAGGGGTGATGAAGTCCAAAAAGAAGTAATATGTGTGATGGAGTTAAATGTGCCTCTTTAGGCTCCAGCTGTGAATGTAGGATTGAAGTGCCCTGAGAGCCAGTAATTCTGGGCACTATGCCATGCAGGCCGGGCACTGGGCCTGGATGACTGGAGAGCTGTCCCGTGTCACAGGGAGAACCACGAACAGCAAGTGCTTGACCTCTCTCACACATCAAAGCGGCCTGACAGGATGTACAAATCAACATTTGCCGTGTAAATTAGAGCTAAGCAGGGGAGCGTTTCACAAACAGCCACACCAAATTTGATGAGGGCTTAGAGTCTAGAAGTTCATTTGTTTTCTTTATTGCCAAGTTAATGAGCAGGTAAGATAAAAACTATCCAAACACATGTATGAAAAAGATACTTTTATCCATTTTCTCCTAATGAGCATTAAGTTGTTTATGTAAGGAACACGGTGAGGATCTCGAAAAGAGAAGTTATAATCTCAAGAATTTCTCTTTAGAAAAAGGCTCCAGACAAACTCTTTTCCAGCACCTGTTGGAACGTATTGGAAATCACTGGGTGGCCAATTTTGTCTGTGGACTTTCCATTTTTAGTACACTGACCGCTAATTGCTTCGTCATGGTGTTTTTGGTTTTTTTTACGTCTTTGGCCTGTGACACAGGAGGAGAATCTTGAAATGATATCAAAAATGCAATAAAACTTAAAATAGACCAAAAGGGAACACTATGAAATTGCCATATACAAAATGTGACATTTTTATGTGTAAAAATGTAAGCAGTTACTTGTTTTTTACTGAAATACTTACTTTTTACTTACAGAAAGGCCCCTTAATGCTTGAGCTTTTGAATTGTGTTGTGAATCTTAAAAAGTTACTGTGATGTTTGAAAAAGTTTAAGCTTAACTCACTCCAAAAGATTCCCAGCCTGTTACAAAATATTACTGAGCAGAGAAATAAGGCAATTCACAATAAGAAACTGCAGAAAAGGAGAGGGAAAAAAAGACACTGGTGGTTTTTGCACAGTCAGCCTCCCCTCACAGCAAACGGGAGTGACACTGCAATCTTTCATTATACCAAACCACACCTTTGTTTAGTCAGAGCTATCTTAAGAAAACCGTGAGGATTCTCATAACACGATCTTATCGCAGAAGGATCCTATCTTGAATCTTTACATTAAATTGTGCAAGACACATAAAAAAGGGATGCTGATTCTAACTCTTCCCAGCACATTTCAAATAAATCAGAAAAGTCGAGTTGCCTTTTATGTAACTGGTTTACATGAAGTATAGTATAGTATAGGGCCTTTCTGTGTGAAGTTTACAAGTGCTCCCTGTGCCTATGTGGGTTTCCACTAGTTGCTCTGCCTCCTTCCCACAGTCCAAAGACATGCAACTCAATTGGCGATTCTATATTGCCTGTAAGTGTGAATGTGAGTGTGCATGTTTGTCTCGTGATGTCTGCCCTGTGATGAACTTGCAACCTGTCCAGAGTGTACCGCACTTGGACGTGGCTCCAGCCCCCCATGACCCTGTATAGGATCAGCTGTGATAGATAACTACCCTTTGACTTAAGCACAATAAAAAAGCTAAGATGGCAACATGCGCACAAAACCTAGAGCAAGTCACGTCAGTTTCCATTTAATCATGGGGGGATATGGCAGATGAATGATGAATCATCATGCCATCTCAAGGTCCATATACAATAGCTTAGTATGGGGCCACCAGGAGCATGCTGGGATTCATCTTTATGCAAGATTCTAAGCACACAATGCATGAGGGATGTAAGGAATTTCTTTTTTCTACTTCCTGGCTGTAATATCTTGTTATTTTCATTGAAGCAATATCCATACAAAAATGGGAATATAATCCCATCTCCACAGTGATCTTCTCTATTTCATTTAACTGTGTTATCATTAATTTTATCTTATTTTGGATCTATGAGTCACAGTATTTTTGAAATAAAGGTTTGTCTGAAGTTCAAAGCAAACAGTCCAGATGTACAGCTTAGAGGCCTGTCATGATCGCAGTGACCACATCTCTTAGGACATAACATACCGCTGCAGACTAGACTAGTTATTGCAGGACACGTTACAGGGGATCCCCCCTCACACGCTGCACATGAAGTTACGTAGAGCCTTACTTAGTCCTTTAATTGTCCTCGAAAGCTGATCCAGTGTGTAAATGTTTCAGGTTTCTAGTCACTCAAAGTTCAGCACTATCAAGACATCTTACAACTGGTTGGTCAGTGTCAAAGTTTACCTCCTTGCAAGCGAAACACTGATTGTAGTATTTCCACTGAATTAAGCTAATTTTGTCCTGAATGTTCATTGCTTGTGTATAAATCCCAGTGTGACACAGTTGTCCATGAGTCTGGTCACATGTGAATAAAGAGGAGAAAGAGAAGAACATGTTTGGATTAGGTGCTACAGGCTTATGATGATTCTTATGTTGTTATAAACTAGTTCTATCTGGCTACTACTCAAGAATTCACGGTGTTCTTTACAATCACAAAAACTGTGAGGTGAGCTGTTGCCTATTGTCCAAGCACATTGACAAAGTCATTGCTGTTATAAGATTTCACCAAAGTCCAAGCGTTAGTTCACAGTTCCTAGGATTCTGGCATTAGATATGCCTTTTTTATCCAGATTGCTGCCTATCACCACATATTCTGTATTAATGACATATGTATTTGGCCATCGACAGTAGCTACAGCCTGTAGAGTCTACAGTCTTGTGAAGTTGAAAATGTAGTTAGTTAGTAGTTCAATAGTGACATTAAAGGCAACTGAATTCTTCCATTTATATGATGTGTTTCCAATGAAGTTAAGTTTTGGTACTGCCACCGCAATCAATTTTTTAAAACAATACCTAGTCCAACTGTTATTATGTGTTATCGTTCTTCCACTTGATATATCTGATTTAACCTAACCTACCAGTTCATTAGGTCTGCCATTTTTATTGTATATTGTGTGTTTGTACGAACATGCTTGAAGTTTTACTGTTGCATGCGAAACAGAAATTGCTCTTATCTGAGAATAAACATGGGCCAGATCAAATCACGGCACATCGTTTAAAATCATTTAGCTAGTCAGTGTACATCCCCACCCTGACGTGTGAATCGTGGAACATATGCAGGCACTTGTTACAAAAGCTGGAACAAAAAAAAAACCAAAAAACTAAAAGAAACTTGGGAGGCCGTTTAATACACATCAAAATAGTTTGTCACAGACATTAACAGAGGACGACTAGCATTTAAATCTCCCTTATGGGTTTGTGGTGTTTACATGCAGCCCTGTCCTCAGAGACAGAAGGCAGAGACAGGAGGGGTGAAGGTAAATATTGCCTTTCCTGACTACACATATTGTACACATTGGGAGCAACAAATTGTAAACAGAAATACATCTAGCTCTATCTTGAAAAAGCCAGCCTGGTATCAAGTTGCACTTACTTGTTTTCTATGCCTATCTTGTCTAACTGATTCACCAACATTACAAAAAGAGCAGTTCAGTTGTCTTCTTTGTTTAATTAACAGATATAACAGTGAACCTGTGCAACAGTATCTGATCATCATCTGCTTCAAATGTCAAATGAGATAAATTGTAATTTCATATTTTGGAAAGTATGTAGTCGCACACTTAAAGGGATGGAAAAGTAAGGATGTATGTACTTTTACCAAGTCTTCTTCATTGTCATCAACTTTTTTATCATGATTGTATTTACCATTTTCTCCTCCTTATTCTTCCTCTGAGTCTTCTTTTTGTCATTATCCTCAACGTTATCATCTCTGCATCTTTAATCATTTTCCTTTCCTTCCAAGTCTCACCATGGGCTTTGCAAATTTGGAGGATGGGGATTTTTTTGTTTTATTATTTTCCAGGTATTTTATAGAGTAATAAACAAATGGCAAATTGACCAAAGGATTGTCAGATTTATATACAGTTTAAATGCATGCTGCTGTAAAGCCTAAAGAAACTTTGACATCTACCACAACAGCCAGGAATACTTCATTAGTTGATCGTGAGATTGTGAGACAAGACTGAACTAAGGGGACCCCTGAGCTGAATTTTGAGCATCACTGGAATAGAAATCTTAAATCTCTCAAAACACTGACAAGTAAAATTAATCAAATCTGCAAATATATATTAGTATATATCTTAGTCGTAACAGTGGATGGCCATATAGGTATGGTACTGAGGTACTGTCATAAACATATGATGTATGTTATTTGGCCCTTTGTGCTGTGTTATGAAAAAAAAGAGTTTTCCCTGTGACTCAAGGGGTGCATGCGCTGTGCTGATGTTGTTATCAAGATGTCAACAAGGAGGTTACAGTGTTCAAGCTCTAGACTGAATAATGTCATTCAAGCTACAAAAACATTGTATAGCCTAATTAGATGCATTGTTAAGTTTAACAATGCATCCATCTATACATGAGCCTCTTAACAGCAATGTTCTCTTTAAGAAACAGTGCTGGTGTAAGAACATTTAAAATATAAATAAAGACCTCAAATTAACTCAACCTGCCACTTTACACTCTAATTTAGGTCTAAGGATGGTGGAATGGATGACTTCATTGTCTAAATTAAATCTTTATGAAGCAGTAAAAGCTAGCTAAGTTACTATGCCAACATACGAATGGCACATGTATATGCTCTCTCGAGTCTTTATGCGTCTCCTGAATAGAAAAACATCTACAGTAACAAAACAATAAGTTACAAGTCTCAAAGCAATAAAATTGTGGTTGATTGGAATTATAAACACAGCTTGTAACAGTGCAGACACCGGATGGCAAGTTGTCCCTATAAAATTATGTTGCTTTTACGACAGAACTTTTAGATTTTACAAAATGTCAAAGGGATTTTTTTTTTAGTGTGTGTGTGTGTGAGAGTGTGTGTGTGTGTGTGTGTGTGTGTGTGTGTGTGTGTGTGTGTGTGTGTGTGTGTGTGTGTGTGTGTGTGTGTGTGTGTATTTGCATCTGTATATGAATGAAATAAACAACAAATCATAGCTTTGTGTTTAAAGGACCCTGCAGTGCATCCAGATAGCAGCCAGGCTATCAGACAGTTACTCTGTGTGGAGCTAAACAAATTCAGCAGTCAGTTTAGCAGCGGACGTTGAGGTGAATGAGCGGTCTGAGACGAGGTGGTTTTGATGAGAGCACTTTGATATTTTTAAAGTTTAATATCATGTTTGAAATGAAACTGCTGACTTTAAAGCTTCCTTATTTTGGATATGCTGGATTACCATAAAAACCAGCTCACACGTCCCTTCACCCAGGCTGTCCCCTGGTTTAGTGAGAAAAATAGGCATTACTTTTTCCGCAGTTACTCCAGCTGTGTGCAGAAATATTCTCTAACTTCAAACAAACAGCTGAATCTCAAGTGTGCAAACTGCAAATAAAACGCTCTGACACATTTCATTTGAAGCAACAAAAAGGGCTCAGAGTGGATTTCCTTAAACTACTCCTTATCAGTCTCAGCAGCAGTTACTTAGTCTTTTCCTTTTAGTATGGATTACATAATCTGTGTATTTTCCACAAACGCAAAGCCAGTGGCCCAACAAAAATTGTTCTGAATTTCCATTTTCAAAGTGTCACTCAACAAGACTTCAATGATCTCCCAGTAAATAGAGTACAGGAGCAGGGTGGATGAGGTCACCTAACCAGTTGTCATTACCGTTCTCAATATGATATATGAGACGATGAGACAAATTCCTCCATGAGCAAGATTATTATTATTGAAAAACTGATGCAGGAGTATTTTTTAAATAGGTTGAGTTGTACGATATTCAACTAAATCCTAAGAGAACATCAACGATTTAACATTTTTTCTAATGGCCTAGTCACACTGCAAGTTCTCAATAAATAAGTAACTATAAGTAACTGGAAGCCTGTTGAAACATCCACAATATTCCACCAAATTACTGCTAGTGATGTTACCATGCTAAGCTATCCTGTTTGCTAAATACCACTAAGCTGTTAGCTAAATGATGTTTCACACACATTTCAAAAGGACTTTACTAATACAAAATTTAGTTACAAGGCTCCAGACTGACTTATTTACTAGAAGTACTGGTGCCCCAAAATTTAGATACACACCTCAAATCAACATGCAATTATTCCCCTTTTTCCCCATTTTAACTGTACTACTGATAAATGCTTTGGTGATAAAAAGACAACTTGAAGAAATGACAATATTTTTTTTCATTTTTAGGTCACAATGTCAAAGGTGAAGTACTGCTTTAACTTAATAGAAAAATGAAAATGAAATATGCTGTACTGAATTTCACTTCAATCATTTAAGCCTCATCTGCTGACACGGTTGAATGTGGTGATTCCTTTAGTGTCTTGGTATCTGTCTGTCTCTGGTAAACATTGTGCTTCCATGTCCAAGCCATGTGAACTCATTCCTGTCAGAAAAAAAAGTGTTTTCCAACTCATGATGACAGCAACAAAACCGTCGAGTACAAAAAGCCTGAACTGCACAGTAAATTAATCACTTACAGACCGTCCCCCTCTCTCTCTTTTAGTCTTTCACTCACTCTCACACAAACTGACTTGCAGACTTGCTCCCTCCTTGTTTTTCATAAGTGAAACCATGAAATAATCATTTAATAACAATGATAATAATAATA
>KV751333.1:1573784-1586639 GCA_001698575.1 Mola mola | reverse complement strand
GGTGAATGCATGTCTCAAATAATGCAACTAAGATCAGAACACTCCAAATTTCTTAATCGGATTATTGCTTTCTCTGAATTAGAGTGATACAGCCCCGCCTTTGCCCCAAGATGCTGAGATAGGCTCCAGCCCCCCCCGCGACCCCTAACGGGATAAGCGGTAGAAAATGAATGAATGAATGAATGAATGAATATATAAAATAAATAAAAAAAATTTTGAGGCTCCTGGAACTAAACCCCAGTCCACGTCAATGTTTGTTTATTCTTATGAAAATACATTTGAGAAAATGCTCATTTCTCTGACTGTAACACAGTGCACCTATACATCAAATTCACTTGGGTTAGACAGTTTTCAGCATCTGGATATGCCCAGACTTTCTTACTTTGTATCTAGGTACCATATCATCAGCTACAAGCAGTGCAACTAAATTAGTAATAGCTTTCCACCAGGCCTCTGTCTTGTCATACAGGATACAATGGGAAACTGCATGCTTTTAGTAGGTAGGCTCATGCAGTCTTGTGCATCTCGTAGTGAACAACATTCTCCCACTCGATGGCATGCCTCAGTCTGAGATGCTGAAATATACTGTTCGTGTTGCTGCCCTTAAGGTGCGATGTCACTTGGCTCAGTTTTTCATACAGTGCCAAAACACAATTGTTCCCCCTCCCCTGTCCCCCACTGGCCCAATCCAACAATGCCTGAGCATTTAACTCTTGTAATTAGTTATTAATGTTGAGGGAACATAGCTGCAACTTTACTGACAACTTTTACTGTGGCTTATTTGGAGTCACGCTCCCATTCACATATTTATCTTTTGCGCAATACGGCAATTGATTTTTGCACAGACAATAGGAAGCGAGGGAATCATTCAGTTATATTGTCATATTTTCATTGCATATGTGTGCTTTCACTCCTGTGTGAACAACCGTACTGATCCAAACCATACCTCTTCCCTCTGTGGCAGGGCCAAGACAGAGTAGCATGCTGGAGCATGGTACGGAGTAGGTAGGTAGACAAACAATCTGGACTTTGTGGGTGAAACGTGTTTGGGTCGGATGGCCTAGTGCAAGCGCTCACTGTGCAAGTGCACACTGCAATGTACAATGTGCTCTCTGATAGCCTGTCAGAGAACTCAACGCTCTGTCTTCTCTCTACGAAGAAAACTCCATGCCGGTACTCTCCATGGAGAATGTGCCATGCTTGGTCTAATTTTCATGTTGCATGTACTAAAGTCCTTCTCCAATTAATTATTTCAGATTTCCACTACACGAGGTACCCAGCCCACAGGCATTAACACACACCCATATTAGTCACATCCCATTTCCATTCAAATGTTCATGATTTCCGAACAACTACTTAAGATACTGTATAAATAAAACACGTTTCCACTTTGCATCAGTCCATCTCAGCTGAGTTCAGGCCCAAAGAAGTTAGTAAATTTTCCAGATGTTGTTGATACATAGCTCGCACTCTGCATGGTAAATGCTTAACTTATATTTATAGATCCAGCAACTAACTGTGTTTACTTACAACCCTTTTCCAAAGTGTTCACATGTAGTAAAATACTTCATTGAAAAAATGGAATTGAATGTCATGAGCACTAAAAAACTTTTTTGGCTTGTCTTTCAAAAAGCATATACTTACAAAATGAATGAAAATCATGAGACAAAAACTGAATATTAAAAAGGATTAGGAAATTATCATGCTCTTTTAAATTACAGTATGTTTTACAAATAGTCAAGAGTTTTAGTGCCGCGGTTGTATCTAAGTAGTCTACTCACCCATAGAAGTAAATAAATAGTAATAAATACATTTCAACTGAAATACCTTTTTGGCTAGATTCACTAGGGAAATAAAAGCTTATTTTAAAGGATCTTAAAAAAAAAAGTTTAAGGTCAAAAAAGGCTACATTGACCAGCAATGAAATTCTGAAGCGTTACAGTACCTGTAATCGTTCCTTTTTTAATTTTATCATTTTATTATCTGTAAATGAAAGTTGGGCCTTGGGCAGATGTGTAAGGTTGTTTTCACACCTAACAGTTCACTTTGTTGGTGTGTACCAGATGCAAAGTGGATACCCTATTTAACAAAGGCAAATCTCAAGCAGACTATAAAATTGTAGACTAAAATCATGTGTACAGATTTCCGTTCAATAATTGGACTAACAGTAAGGCCGGTATAAATGAAAAAATCCTCACAATTTCTATTGCAGCATACATCATGGAACTTCGACAGGTTATTCTCCTGATTATCTTGATCTGGAGTACATATCAGCAGATGTTAGCGGATGGCGCTCATGAACGTATGGTCAGACAAAATGCACCGATTAATTCAATAACTGGTGCCCTTCGTGAAAGACGTTCTTATAAGGAGAATATAACATGGGAGATGGCTGGCTCTAATGAGATCCTACTATGATCTAGTTAGCAACACACAGGAGACCTATGAGTTAAAACTTATGCAGTGCGTCACATATTTTTATGTATTGTTGACGCAGCTTCTTAACTTAAAACGCGACATTGCTAACTTGGAAAAAGTTAATTTTTTTTCAAGTTCAAAATGTGTGTGGAAAAGAAGCGTGGAAAAATGTGACAATATTAGTAAAACTGCAGCTAACTATCAGCAATGGGTCAGTGCAGCTCTACCGTTAAACCATAGACTGACTCGCTTGCATTTCAACTTTCTGTGTCACACATAATAGTTCCATAGTGTTTCAAAGTCAATTTAAATCAAAAATAAATGCTCTCTCCATTTTTGTCTTTGTGCACCCTAATTAAAAACAGCACTGCGTAATTTTGTAAACACTGGCACTCCTTCCAGAAAACCATAAAAATAAAAGTATTGGAGTTCCTTAAGATGTTAGGTTTGGCCTCTAACACCCTTTCTCACCACTAACACCACCTCCACACTCAGTCAGCCAGCCTGAGTCCTCTGTGCTACCCAGGAACACTAGAAGATCAAGAAAAAGAGTATGAGGAGGAACATAACATGACTACATGACTACCAATGTCAGCAACAACAGATATAACAGGAATTTGCAGTAGAAACCGATATTCACCCATTGAGCTTTAGTGGAGCAGGTTTCCATTCACTATTATAGAGAAAGATGATATTTTCCTTTTCTAACTCTCTGTCAGAATGTGAGCAATGAGCGCAGACTGAGTGTCAGTGCTAGCATTTTCCTGCTCTGTGTATGTGTGGGAACAGGGGATGTGCATCAGGATTAACCCCTTCATTTTCAGCAGCAGTAGTGAAACAGCACACAGCAGACTCCCACCTTGAAGCAGCTGAAGCCGTCATTTACTCACAATTTAGCTTGTCAGTAAACTATGTTTTAAAACACTGGCAGACAAACAACTAGCCATTAACCGGCACTTCACTCTAACTCACCTTTGTTGACGCTCGCTCACTCTCACTCTATCACACACTTTATACATATCATCTGTTGTTAAAGGAGCCATGCTAATGCCAATATGTTGTGCACTGTATAGCATTGAACAATTTAATAATCCTCATAATATTATTTTCATCTACACCTCAACTGTATATGTTGAATTCATCAAGGACAATTCTAGAATCAAGTCTTATGCCAGGCTCACATGACAGGAAAATGTCCACAGGTGTTCTTCTCTCTAAATTTAAATTTCTGATTGAAGTTTAACAACTACTGTGGAATAAGATAAAAAGGAACCAAAAACATAAACAACTGTAGATGAGGAGAATGTTGAATGGAAGTGGACAGTACGCTTTGTCTATATTCCAGTTAAAGCTGCAGTTCAGACAATCTGTGTATACTATCTGTCGACAGTGGTATGGCCAGCCATTTTCAAAAAAAGATTAATATCAAACATGTTTAAAACAATGGGGTGGCTACAATACGTCTGATCAGGAGGTATAAGACAGGATCTTTAAACCCATCAATTACAGGATCATCAGGCAGTTGATTGGTTCAGATCTGCCCCAAATAGTTGCCTCCTAGATTATCGGGAGAGAAGAATCTGACCCAGAATCTGCCAGATTATAATGTACTTTTATCAGCCTGTCATTAGATTTTACTTTGTCCTTTGCAATGTGGTGATGTGTGATTTTTTTTTTTCATGCGCCTTCATGAAAACATGTAAGCAGCATTAGCTACGTATGTCTGTTACCAACATAACTCAAAAAGTAGATAATGGATTTGGATGAAATTTTGTGTGTACATTTGGTATAATACAAGGTTGCTGTGACTCACTTTTGAAAATAATCTAGATCAATTTTGAACAAAAAAAAATATGTTTAAGTATTTAAATTATGTGAAAGTTCCAGATCCAATCTGGATATTGACTCTGGATCCAAATCACTTTCACGTTCCACACACATACACTTACACACCAACTTATTCAATGTTAAATAATTCATTAAAATAGAATTTGAAAATTTACCTTTGGGACTGATTTAATCGCATTTTGTGGCAGTCTTTTACTGCCTTAAGTTTGTTTTCATGATTACTTACTAAAGACCACTATGAATGTGTAAGAGTGTAACAGTAAAGATGTTCTGCTGCTTGCATGGATGTTTAAATACAGTAAAAATGAAAAATCCTTTTCCATTTGCTAGAAATCTTTATCATTATAACAATTAATTCACTTAGCCATAAAATAATCCATTACTTGCTTCAAAAAGAAATCCTAAAAAGAGAGCATAATCTAATTTTACTAACCAATAAATGTAGAAAAAAAGAACAGAAAATACCAAGGGATGCAGCAAAGGCCTTTGGTCTGAATTACAGTTAACCTCACAATGGTCAAACTTCCGACCAAGATTTTTGTCTTTGGGCGCCTGTAATTACAGCTAACCCTCAGCCAGGAGGTCTGCCTTCAGTTCTTCCACTCATGAAGTTCAAAGTGGCCCTTAGTGGCATATTTGGTTTATTAAAACTTTAAAACTGACCCACTGTTACGTTCCAGCTAAAACACTATCTTTAGCTTCAGCTTTCCACTCGTCCCTGCTGGCATAGGTACATCAACCTATAATTGTTTTGTAATTTCATCAAATCTCTGAGACCAAATAGACAATGCAAAAAACAGAAAAACACAAAACAAGGCATGAAAAAATACAAATAAGAAAATCTATGTTTTACAGCCAAAAAAATAAAAGAAAAAAAGAAAATGTTATGATGACCACAAGATTCTTGAGATAGTATTCTGTGGAGAGATGAGTCACAAGTAGTAGTAGATGGGATACATGCAACAGATGTGGGACCTATGGATGCTTCGAAACCCTACATCCAAGCTAACGAAGAAAAAGCTCGTAACTCTGTGTTCCAATGTTCGCAATCGACATCTACTATCGCAGCTAGAGATCGATGAGGTACAACAGGTTAGTTGGGGGATTTCATCATCAAACCCAAACTGAGAGATTGGGTTTAAGCCCCAATAAGAAGCCTGGACGACATTAGCCCAAGGACAGCTGACCTGAGAAGGAAGATAATGGCTAACATGAATACCTGGGACCCACGGGAACGGTTACCAAAGCCTAGTAGCAGAATGCCCTCAGAAGGTCTGCTAGAGGATATGAATGCGGCACTAAAAACTATCCTTACTGTGACCATCACTGTGACCAACAAGGTCATATATGCAACAGTGACAGTAATACTAGGGGCTAAAAAGTAGCTTGGCTAAAAGTTGATTGTGAGCCATAAGGGGCAATACACTCCATGGAGAACACAGCTGGAGGCTGTGATTAAAGCAACACGGAGAGAGGTAAGCCAACTGCTAGAGCTGGAGAAGGGCAAGATCACCAAAGTACTGAATAAGTACAGCAAGCTGTCCGTAAATGAGGCACTGGAGACTGCCAAACAGAGGCTCACAGCCCTGGCTGCCCTCCTGAAGAGGGACACTAGAGATGTGGAGGCCCGGAGAATCAACAAGATGTTCACCACTGAACCATCCAAAGTGTACTCTCAGTGGGAGGGTGATAAGATGGGGACGGACCTACCAAGGGGTGAGACTGAACTGTAGTAGAAGGGCATATGGGAGAAAGAGGCATCACATAACACCCACTCTTAGTGGTTGGTTGACTTGAGAGAGGACCACAACCATACGACAGACCCAGTAAACATCACAATGGCAGAAATCCAAGAAGGATAGAGGATGAAGGATCATCTTCAAGAATGAAGAGCTGGACAGCACCAGGTCCTGACATGATCCACAGCTACTGGCTAAAGAAGCTAACTGCACTCCATGCACACTTGGCAGCTCAGATGAACTAGCTGCTGAAAGATGGGACCCACCCAGAGTGGTTTACCCAAGGTCAGACAGTTCTGATCATGAAGGACCCCCAGAAGATAACGATTCCATCGAACCACCTGCCGATGACCTGCCTCTGCGAGGCATGGAAGCTCCTGTCAGGCATCATTGCGGTCAAGATGAGTAGGCATGTGGCTCAATACATGAGCAAGGCCCAAAAAGGGGTTGGTAGGATCACCAGAGGAGCCAAACACCAGCTACTGTTGGACAGGGCAGTCTCTGGAGACTGTAAGACCAGGAAGACCAACCTGTGCATTGCCTGGATTCACTACAAGAAAGCCTACAACTCAATGCTACATACATGGATACTGGAGTGATTGAAGCTGTACAAGATCAACAGGACACTAAGAATCTTCATCAAGAACTCGATGGGGCTGGGGAAGACTACTCTGGGATCAAATTCAAGGCTAACTGCCCAAGTTATAATCAAGTGTGGCATATACCAAGGTGATGCCCTATCCCCCCCCTGTTGTTCTGCATGGGCCTGACCCCCTCAGATCATCAAAAAGAGTGGCCTTGGATACCGGTTTAGAAATGGAACAATGATCAGCCACTTCTACTACATGGATGATATTAAGCTGTATGCGAAGAGTGAGCGAGACATTGACTCACTGATCCACACCACCAGGATCTACAGCAATGACATCGACATGTCATTCAGGCTAGACAAGTGTAGCCAAATGATATCAAAGAGAGGTAAGATGATCACAACTGAAGGGGTTGAACTACCAGAAGTCAACATGGCCTATGTTCAGGACAGCTACAAATACTTTGGATTCCCTAACACAAATGGGAATCATGAAGAGGACTCATGAAATCAGCCACAGCCAAATACCTACGTAGAATAAGGCAGGTCCTGAGAAGTCGGCTGAATGGTCAAAACAAGATCCGAGTCATCAACACCTATGCCCTTCCCGTCATCAGATACCCTGCTGGTATTATCCTGGCCAAAGGAGGAGATATAAGCCACAGATATCAAGACAAGGAAGCTCCTCACCATGCATGGATGGTTTCACCCCAAGTCCAGCACTCTGAGGCTGTACACAAAGTGGAAAGAGGGAGTCACTGATCCACACCACCAGGATCTACAGCAATGACATCGACATGTCATTCAGGCTAGACAAGTGTAGCCAAATGATATCAAAGAGAGGTAAGATGATCACAACTGAAGGGGTTGAACTACCAGAAGTCAACATGGCCTATGTTCAGGACAGCTACAAATACTTTGGATTCCCTAACACAAATGGGAATCATGAAGAGGACTCATGAAATCAGCCACAGCCAAATACCTACGTAGAATAAGGCAGGTCCTGAGAAGTCGGCTGAATGGTCAAAACAAGATCCGAGTCATCAACACCTATGCCCTTCCCGTCATCAGATACCCTGCTGGTATTATCCTGGCCAAAGGAGGAGATATAAGCCACAGATATCAAGACAAGGAAGCTCCTCACCATGCATGGATGGTTTCACCCCAAGTCCAGCACTCTGAGGCTGTACACAAAGTGGAAAGAGGGAGGCCGAGGATTAGTGAGTGTCAGAGCCACTATCCAAGATGAACCACTAAAAACCCAGGAATACATCAGGAAGATAGCCCCAAATGATGACCTGCTAAGTGAATGCCTCAGGCAGCAGAAACCCAGTGAGGAGAAGGAAGAAGAAGAGTGACCATCAAGAAGGGACAAGCCCCTCCACGGGATGTACCACTGACAGATAGAGGAAGTGGCTGATATCGAGATGACATACCAGTGGCTGGAGAAGGCTTGTCTCAGGGACAACACAGAGGCACAAGAACCTTGAAGCCTTGAACCAGGATCGATAGAGGCCGGGGTCTACCACACCAGACAGGACCCAAGGTGCAGACTGTGCAAAGATGCCCCTGAGACAGTGCAGCACATAACAGCAGGGTGCAAGATGCAGGCAGGTAAGGCATACTTGGAGCGTCACAATCAAGTGGCCAGCATAGTATATAGAAACATCTGCACCGAGTATGGGCTGGAAGTTCCAGGATCAGAGTGGGCAACACGTCCCAAGGCGATTGAGAAAAACGAGCTAAGATCCTGTGGGACTTCCAGATCCAGACCGATAAGATGGTGGTGGCTAGTCAACCTGATATCGTGGTGTTCAACAAGCAGGATAAGAAGGCGGTAGTGGTAGATGTCGCAATCCCAATAGCAACATCCGGAAGAAGGAACACGAGAAGCTCGAGAAATACCAGGGGCTGAAAGAGGAGCTGGAAAGGATGTGGGGAGTAAAGGCATCATTGGTATCAGTGGTACCAGTGGCGATAGGAGCACTCGAGGCTGTAACCCCCAAGCTGGGAGAGTGGCTCCAAAAAATCCCAGGGATAGCACCCAATATATCAGTCCAGAAGAGCGCAATCCTAGGAACAGCGAAGAACCTGTGCAGGACCCTCTGGCTCCCAGGCCTCTGATAGAGGACCCGAGCTTGACGGAGAAACAAGACTGCCCAAAGAGGGGACAAGTGGGGAATTTTTTTATTTTTTTTTATTCAAACCGCAGTCAAGGGAGGTGTCAAAAATCCAGTTGGGCCCTTTGGCAAGGTCCTTAGTGCTACCCGCCATACCTCGGATATGATTCAACTAATGGTTGAAAGTTGGTGGGAGGATGAGGAATAAGCAAAAGAAGAACCCTTCTGAGTCTATTCAGAGATGATACATCTTAATATTCTAAACCCACAGAGTAATATTTCTGTCCCTTAATACTGTACTACTTTAACATTACTAATTGAATGAACTGAAAAGGAGCTGGAGATTTTTTAAATTCTTGGTATGAGGATGACAAGCATGCACAAATTCACAACTGTATGCCTTTCAGTACATCTATTACTGTGTTTTAGGTTCCTGCTGGAACTCATTGAAACTCAACTACAGAGCAGATAGCTTGTCGGAGCATGAACTAGGTCTCATTTGAGAACAAATCCTCACTGCTGCCTCCTGGTGTCTTAAGGTTTTTCACTGTGGATCCCTTTGGCAAGCTAAATATCAGTCCAACATAAACCTGCCAGCATTATAGGCTTTGCTGTGAGATTTAAATGACAAATTGTGTTTAGTAATGCACCTAAATTAGCAGCTACTTCCTTCTCTCTTTCAAACTAGAAATTAGACTTATTTTCTGTAATTCCACAACTATTTAGAAATTTCACATTGGATCAAAATGACAAAAACTTCTGGTATGCATAGTCTCTTACAGCCTCAGCTTTCAGACTGGAGGGAAAATCTGTCAGAATTGCACAGTCTTTACTTTTCCTTACAAACATCGTGTCACAAGCCACTCAGTCAATAACGTGACATTTTCAGCAGCACTTTGTTTGTGAAGTTATAA
The DNA here is from genome assembly GCA_001698575.1 of Mola mola. NCBI lineage: Eukaryota > Metazoa > Chordata > Actinopteri > Tetraodontiformes > Molidae > Mola > Mola mola. Next base: position 1,577,011 of record KV751333.1, on the reverse strand, counting down.
ACTTAAAAGTAGGCTAAAACGCACAGATAGACAACAATCCTGAGTCCTCTTTCCAAAAGCACAGGCAATGGGTGGGGATGTGGACTTGAAGAGCTACACGCAACCACATGCCACATATGTGAACTTCAGCAAGAAAAATAAAGAAACTGACTTATAGAACTGTCACTTGGATTGGAATACCCCGGCTGCTGCTCCGTACACACAGAAAGAACCAGATGAAGAGAGGGAGGGCCGTCAGTCCGAAGTGAGAAACCTTCTGAGGACAAAACACCCATAATTAAGTGATGACATCAGAGCAGGGAGGGCTGTCCATGCGAGGTAGATACTTCACAATGCTGGAGTCCCTTTCAGTATAAATACCTTGAGCCCAGGACCCTGAGAAGCAGCAGCTGCCACTCACACAGACAGCCTCCACAACTAAGGATATAACAGCACAGCACCAGGGCAGCTGACCCCCTCCCACCCCTTCATGCTGTTTCTTTGGAGCGTAAACTTTCCCGGTAAGCTGCCATTTGTATGATTTTAGGTTAGTGTGCTGAGGATTCCCAGTTGCAGCCCAGCTCTCATTATGGGGAGTGATGGTTGTTGGCATCACATGTGTAATGAGCCATGCGTTGTGGCTGGATTTAAACTGTGACCAATTTTGTGTTTAGAACTGATTTGTTTAAAAGAGAGGTTGACTGTTTCACTGCCAAAGATAACAATGCAACAAGTTTTTGATTATGTTGTAAAAAATATTCTTCAGTCAGAAGTGTTGATCACTAAAGAGGGACAAAAATGTGAAAGAAAACTATGATCTGGACAATCTAAGAATTAAAGATTCTGGTATTTCTATTTAAATTATTGATTTGCCTGTTAGGATAACTGATGCCCTGAACACACCACACTTCACTTCAATGGTTCAAATGCAGCAACACTGAATGTCTAAACTACACTGACTCAATTATAGTCTAAAACTATGCCACATTATCTGTTTATTGGCAGAGACAGCAGCTTCTTGTCATAAATCAATTCTGTCTTTGCAGGTTAAGCTTCACAAGATGGACCTGAGGGTAGCAAGCGTTCTCCTCATCCTCCTCACTTTGGCTGAGGCAACCCCTGAAAAGTACTACCGTGTGCCAAAAATGACCAAGATTCCCTTCGCTGTCAAGAGCCACGGTAAGTCACAACTGCTTTCTCATCACCCAGGTCATCCATGTAAGAAAGTTTGATGATAACACCAGTCATGGCAATCATTTGAGGAGGGCATAGGCAGCAGTTAACACAAAGAGTGGTTGTTCACATTCATCTGGTATAAGCAAGAATAGGAGAAATGTCTTTACCTCACAGCAGTTTCAGAGCAGAGCTCAACAATCGATCTGCTTTTATTCAACAACTAAAATCAATTTAGATAAATGATACTGCAAAACAGCAAGTTATACCTCTGGTGGAAAGTACAGGAGAGACACTATGATTTTTACCTATAACTATTGAAACAGAGCTGGCACAAACATGAGATCTTTTCAAATTCATCCATAAATGAGTCACCAAAATCACATGATGTTATCCTCCAACGACTAAACAATTCACTGCAATGCACTCTTAAATTGAATTAAAGGTTATAACCACAACCACTGACATGAAAATCCTTACCCTTGAACAGTGGAGATGATGCACCCTAATGTGTCAATTAACAGACAAGATGGATTTTTAAACTGTAGATTTAAATTATTATTCTTTAATGTAACCAGGAACACTCTTGGTGTCACTTTCCTTCATTACCTCTTATCACAGTACACGGCACAGTAGGCCCAGTACAGCCTCTCAGTGGCTTGTAGCAGACATCTGGGGCTGAACTGGCTAGACTGTTGGGAATGAGTATAACTGTATATACCTGTAAGGTTGAGTATAACTGCAAAAGAGCACTTGTCCTCTAGATAAACAAAGGAGGCTTTCACTTTTGCAAAGATCTCTGAAATGGTCATCAGGTAACTGTATGATGATGTAAAACACAATATTTTATATCTAAGTATTGATTCTAGTTATGTGAAAATGTTATTTTCTCCAGTTCTATTTTTTTTGCATAAAAACAGAAACAGAAATACAAACAGAAAGTTGAAAATAGGAATCAAATTTGGAAAAACTCCAAAAACCAATTTTGTTACCACATTGCAGGTACACCCTCAAAGGGCGCTTTGTGGTATTAAAAATTACACCACAAAATTAGAACGGATAAGAAAGAAAGACACAATACAGACTACAAAGAAACATTCTTGTTAGCTCTAACTATAATTCTAAACAAACCAACCACCAATTTAATTGAAGCGTCACTCACTTCACTAGCTAAGATAATGGAACCTGATGTTTCCACTTTAAAACACAAACAGTTGGAAAATAATTACAGGATCAAGACTAAAAGGTTGTTCATGTTTGATAAATATAATCAAGTTGAGAATGAGTACAATGCTTATAAGCAAAAGGGAATTTATGAATGGGTGGCATGTGGTTCAGCTCCTGGGTCAGCAATTGTGGCCACTATCATCACCTTCACTTGGTGGTGTTTCAGGGTACCAAAGTCCAGTTCTGGCACAAATATCCCATCTGAGGTTTTCAAACACAGTTTTATGTGGTTTGACAATGACAGCCCTGTAAAAAAACTCTCCTCCAAAACCAACAAACACTGGAAAAGAAGCTAGAACTACTGGATTTGATTATTGGGCGGGTTTTACTTTTACTCTCTCTTTGCTACTCTTTTGGCAATGATGCATGAGGAATTATGGTTTGAAAAGTAAAACAGTGTGATAGCTATTTTTTTTCAAAGACCTTCTTTAAAGCCTTAATGCTAAGGTTCTGATTAACTACTTTAAATGTAGTTGTGTATTAATTGTACTAATTAAAATACATTGTTTATTTAAATTTACAATTTAAAAGAGAATACAAGTGGGTAACCCATTAACCTGTGTAGGGGTAAAGACACCGAGTTACTTAAACTCTAGCCATGCGTGTTATTCTAATTTCTTTGATCGCTTCTTTTTCTGTCATTAGTTTGTTAAATGTCTATAAATGAATTATAAAGGAATGTACATGATGTCCGTTACCACATTTTGGATTTAAGCAGTAGGTTTGTTCTTATATTGACTTTAGTGGCATATATAGAATAGGGAGCAATAACTGCCAGTAAAATAACAAGCTAATATTATACACCAATTTAGCACATCTGTATGCACTCATTTGACCTTGCCCATAAA